>APFE031264134.1:139284-150247 GCA_000404065.3 Pinus taeda | reverse complement strand
TTGGTAATTTTATTAATAAAAACAAACTTACCACATAATAAAAATAATTTTATTACTTTTATATTTTTATTATTAATTAAATCAATATTTAATGCATACATGAACATACAACATGTATCTATTAAAAATTTTGTATCTTTTTTAACCTTTAATTGAATCTACAAATAAATATTTACAAACATATATACCACTGCAACATCACTCTTTTATTAAACTTTAAAACATATCCCAACCCAATAAACATAAAATTATTTTATTTAATATAAATATTAAAATATTCGATTTATAATTTAAGATCTCAATTCCAAAAATTATACAATAATCATATCCAACAACTTAATTGTATATAAAGTTACACTAAATCGTCATAATTACCATAGTTAGATAACCTGTAAAGTCAAATGACAAGACAATAATCTATTCATTCGACTGTCCTCGATAATTGATCGATCATGCCACGCGTCCCAGTTTTTGAAGTTCACCTATTGTTTTCCAGCCAACTGTCCAAGATCAGCGTTGAAAATCCAGCAAGAAAGCATTACAAAAATTAAATTCTTACTTCCAATTCCCACTTGAGCAATTTAACAGAAGACAGCTCAGGTCAGGACGCACAACTCAAACTCCACTCCACGTGATAAGACTATTGATATCTCTTTTCCTTCGGAGGAACACTGCGGTAGTAGTTGCAGTGCATCTCATTACTTTTTCCCATTGATTTGATTTCACTTTTCAAAGTCTTTCACTTTGGTAGCCTACCCACTTTCTTTCTTGTCATACAACATTTTTCTATATTTCCTCTTATTAAATTCACAGTCCACATCACTCTTCAAAGTCTTGCGATGGTGGAAGCCTACCCACTTTCTTGTCATACAACATTTTTCTATATTTCTTTTTATTAAATTCATTTGATTTCACTTTTCAAAGTCTTGCTATGGTGGAAGCCTACCCACTTTCTTGTCCTACAACATTTTGCTATATTTCCTTTTATTAAATTCACACCCCACAGCCATGAATTTCTTCCCACTTTCTTTATTAAGTTCATATATTCATGGTTTCTCCCTTTTATATTTCCTTTAATTAAATTCATACCCCACAGCCAAGAATTTCTCCCCCACTTTCTTTATTAAATTCATATATTCATGGGTCCTTTTTTTTATATTTCCTTTAATTAAATTCATACCCCACCGCTAAGAATTTCTTTACTAAATTCATATATTCATGGGTTCTTCTTTTATTAAATTCACACCCTACAGCCAAGAATTTCTCCCCCACTACATTCATGGTTTCTTCCCACTATGATTTATTCACATCATTTCAGTACATAAAATAACTATTAATAATTGAAATATCGCTTTATTTTTTACCCATTGACAGGGTGTAAAGGCAATGAGCCTGTGATTAATATTTGTCCATGATCGGGGAAAGCTCCACCCTTCACGTCTCTGTTCGGATGTCCCGTTCTCTCTCTCTGGATTCCTCACTGTACTCCAACCTTTCCACGCTGTCTTTCATTCATTTATCCATACAACATTTACGAATTTACGAATCTCAGCCGACTGTCTTCACATCCATACCACATTTTCTGATGGCGGAATACTACCGCTTTTTTCGGTCTACGATCACCCACCACCGCATTTTTCCCTCCTCGTTTCTTCTTTTATGGCCCATAAAATAATAAAGAAATCAATTAATTAAAAATTAAAACTTTTCATATTTATTTTATATGAATATTAAAATATTATAATTTCCATGACATTAACCATGTAGTATTGTTATTAAAAATATCAACAATAATAACATTATTTCATTAAAAATATCAACAATAATTAACATAATTCAAATATTTTAGTCTTTATCTTGAATAAAATATTTCAATATTTTGTTTTCACAAGTAATTAGAAAAACTAAACAAAATAAAAATAATCTTATAATTAAAATATTTTGAGAGTGTATTAAACAAACAAACAAAATATTATAATTAAACTATTTTAAGAGTGTAATAATATGAGGGAGATGTGCAATCTCTTTATTTCTCAACTTACCGTCTACACATGTTGTATGTGTGTGTATATGTAAATATATATTATGCCTTGAGAAGGATGAAGTCCCTAAATTAAAACCTTATTTAAATTGAAAAAAACTTGATAAAAGGTTTGTATGTCCAAGAATTTGATCCTTCTCGTGCATGATAAATTCTAGATACATAATGATTGAATTTCTACATAGTTTCCTAATATCCCTACCCTAATTTCTCTTTCTACCAATCTTTCAATTATTTCATATTAACTTTCTCATTATCAAAGAATTTTGTTTGTATGTCCAAGAATTTGATCCTTCTCGTGCGTGATAAATTCTAGATATATTGTAAGAGACCTACCCTAGGGTCTACTAGCAGATCTACTTTCTTCTGAAATTAAATGTGATCAGAGGCGATAACTTACTTACTTACACGGATTTTAAACAAATACAATTTTATCATTTCATTCTAATCAGCATAAATTAAGGTGAATATTTCATTCTGATAAAATTTACAAGAGTAGTCTATGGGGAAATACCTGTACCGGTGGCTGACGGAGATACCTTTGTCCTGCTGCTCCTGCTCGACGCTCCTCTTGACGGACCCAACTGGATTTACCTCCCAGCCAACTAGGAAATAATCCCTAGCCTAGGAAACCTCCACAGGTTCCCTAGCCCTTCAAGCCCAAGTCCAACCAAATGTAGTGTGTGTGTGTCTAGGATGAATGATCCAGACTAAGATAACAATAATTCCCTCCTCTCAACAACTCAAGAAACCTCCATAGGTTCCTAAGGTCTCCAAAAACACAAGAATTCCAAATCCTACCTAATATTCAATTTGAGAAGGTAAGTGGGAAATTTGAATAATGGAAATCATGAATTTTATATTAGACCAATATTTCTCAATATTTTCAGATAATGTAAGCATTAACAAAATTTGCAGGATAAGATTTAAGTGGGGCATTACATATATAATGATTGAATTTCTACATAGTTTCCTAATGTCCCTACCCTAATTTTTCTTTCTACCAGTCTTTCAGTTATTTCATATTAACTTTCTCATTATCAAAGAATTTTTTCATGCTTTATTTTCTTATGCCCTCTATTGATATCACATGGATCTTATGCCTTCTATTGATATCACATAGATCGATTTCCCACTATCCATCCATCCATTAAGACACTATGAATACCATTGTAAATCATTACATTGAACCTTCCACAAATGACAACGATAACTCTCACAAAATCCAAACAGATATGTCGACGGTCAAAAATGATGTGAGCTCAAGTATCATTATCCACTATTGAAAACAAAGCCTTCACATTCAAACAAGAAGCAACTACATCATCTACACCAACAAGACCACACACATACCCACATGAGAAAAAGTATTGGGAAGGAATTCCAACTGTATTTTCATTAAGTTTTCATGTGCATTTATACATTAGGGGAATGGTTGGAGCAATTGTACTTGTTTTAATTAATCATTTGTTAAGTGCAGATATCGTTTATTTACATACATATCCATGTATTTACTATCTGATTTTATTATGAATATTACATAGGATATGTATTTACTATCTAATTGTATGATGAATATTCCATAGGCCTAAAAGACCCCTCAACATCTCCCCCACCCTCAAATCCTTGTCATCCCGAGCAAGTTTGCAGCAATACTAATATGATCTATTTACCTTGCATCCTTCACCTTCAATTTCACAATTGCTAGTGTAGTCTATGAGTCTCTCCAATGCCCTTTTTCTACTCACCCAACAAGGTCCTCTTTGACTCTCTTGCTACACCATCATGTCTACATAGCATTACCTGGGTCATTCTATACTCATCTCCCACTTGCACATGCCTTATGGTGGAGTTGATTCCTTAGCCAACCTACTATTTATCCACTTTCTAGCTTCTGAGGTCACAATCCAAAGAATTTTTCCACTACTCTCATATTGTGGGGTTGTTATTGCCACCTTGTCGATTCAATTCTTTGTTTGCGTGTTCAACTTTTTTGATCTCATTCTTCATTGCTTTATTCATTCCTCATCCATTGCATAAGTTTTTTTCAAAGTGTTTTTATTGCTTGTCTTAGATGCTCCATCAACTTTGTCTATTTCTCTACTATTGTTGTATGTTTTTTCTATTATGGTTGTGCCCTCTGTTATATTATCACTTCTTTTATTGCTGCTACTTTTTTCTAGAGATATATGGGGTTTATGGGGTTTGTATTTGATATATTGCATGAAGGACACATTTCACTTTACTACTACAAAACTATTTTTTCTAGCATCGTGCTTCTTACAACAACTATCGAATTAATATCTATGAGTGTCGACAAGAAGTCGATCTCATCAACTGGAAACTCATTTAAACTACAAATAGTTTGTCTTATAATATGACTAAACGACTGAGTTGGAAACTAATTAACTACTTTAGACTCGATAGACACTCTTCATGTAAGTCACTTTCTGAGCATGAAACTATTACATGTAATATATTTATCATTTATTTGTAAAAATTAACTCTAGACTTGCAATGTTGACTAACAAGTTAATAATAGTTCTATAGGTAATATCAATCATATTTTCCAGCTAACTAATCAAGTCAACCAAGTTGACTGAGGTGAACAATTTGACCAAGCTCTACCCTTCTACCAGTTCTTTGCTTAGCTTTTTTAATCATGTCTTCCATCATCTATTTTCTCTAATCAATCGGAAGCATATGGAATAGTTGTGAAGTCTCCATTTAATATTGTAGATTGAAAATGATGAAGTTTAGTGCAGATTGAAAATGAACTTCACTTTATATTGAGGGCATAAATATCTTTTTCAATTCAATGTTAGTATCATCAGAACGCTCCTCAACTACACACTCTAGCACTGTTGTAAGTATTATAACAATTATTAAATCAATATCATCCCTAACTAGCATATCACAATGATCTTTGTGTTAGTCCACTAGTCGATTACATGCTCAATCAAAAGCATCCTCTACTCGACTATGCCATTTGATGATTCATTTTTCAACAATTCATTAATTTCTTTAGTTCTAGCAAGTCAATTCACATGTCTTTTCCTCCTTTCCCTCATGCTTAACTTTGTTTGATACTTACTCAATATGGATGGTCAGTTGAAAGTAGTCTTATTTCAACTCTGTCGAATGACTATTGTAGATTTATCAAGCAATGTGTACATGGTTTACTTGCAAGCAAGTATTTATTACATTTTCCAACATGGTTGTTGCTAACATGGGATGTGGATGAGTTAATACTAAAATATGTTATCGTCAGTAACATAGTAGCACAATTTGCTGACAAGAAAAACATGTTAACAAGTATTGTAATTTGTAGTCTTTTTCTCCATTGGACTGGGCAATATGAACATTTCCTTCATCTAACAAGAGGTAATGAAGATGATTTACAAAGTATGAAAACATTTTAGGTGAGCATAACACTTATCAAAATTGATATATTTGATTGTTAAGTCAACATCGTAATCAATTGAAAACCAAGCCGACTTAATTGTTGATTTACTCAATTCCATTTAGTCTAGTCGACCAATGTTCCAATTTGTGTGCAACTCCTCATGACTAAGTTTTGTAGCATATTTCATTGGGAAAGAATCAAATTTTCTTTGATCTGTAAAATCAATTTTCTTTCCAAAACACCATAGAATTTTCCCTAGTTGGTCAATGCATTTAGTGATTTGAGCGACACACTGACAATTTTGACCAACAATATTTCCAATAGTTGAGCAGATGTATAGTCCATCAATTCAAAATAAAAAAATATTTATGTTGCAACCAATGCCTCTATACAATTTTCTATGCGATGGGACCCCTAAGTTTGCAATTTTTTTTTTTTATCACAATGATACAATTTGTTGAAAAGTGTAACTAGGTTCGATCTTCATAATTATCATTGTGTATTTTATGTAAAAAGAAGAAAGAAGAAAACATTATGATTATTATTATTAGTCAGGCACGTTCTTCATTCTTCTAGGATTTATTAAGTAATTCAGTGAAAGTCCTATTTGGAATTTTTGTAAAGAAAAAAGAAAAAGAATTTTTCAAAAATGTAATTTGGGCAATTCACCTCAAGAAACCAAGTCAGCCATCATGGATGATAATTCGGTGCACTTAAAATATGTATCTCTTCGTTTATGAAAACAACTATACATTGGCATACATCCTCCACCAAATGACAAGTAATTTTAGTGTTTTTTGTGAAAAGCTATGAGGTTAAGACATGTGAAATTAAAAGGGTAATCTATGGTGAATAGATGTGATTTTCATGGGTTCTTGGTCTGAAGAAATGAAATTCTTATATTGGAAAAATTTCTAAGAGAATTGTGAGCTTTCTATGGTAGAATTTCTGAGAAAAATATGAGATCTATGCGGTAAAATTTATGAGAGAAATATGAGTTCTTTGTGGTAGATGATCTGAGATAAGAGTGGTTTCCCTGTGGCATATGAGATAATATTGATGGAAGTTACTATGACTGAGATTGATGTTATTTCCTAAGGCTAAGATGATGAATCTGGAGGGCTTGGCTTAGCATCTTGTAGGTTGGATTTTTGTATAAGTCTTTCCACTTCGTGTAGCTCTGAACATCAAGGTAGCTGCATAACCCATTTTTCGCACAATAACATCTTAATCCAGGTATTAAAAGACTTTAAGTACTTACCTCGCGAACCTTTGAAAAAGTGTTGCTCTACCTCGTTGTAACTAACTGAGGTATGGACGGCGAATTCAGTCACGAATCCTCCTATGATGCGATCGAGCAAATTATCAATAGCACGTGTGATCTTACCCTCAGAGGCTTCTAGTATCTGTACTAGACCCAGGGTCCAGACAATAGGACTGTCAAGTCTCCACCTTCCTTGGCTATCCACTAGCTTCGCAATCCACTCGTATAACTCAACTGGAAAGGAACAGAAGAAGATCTCGTGGATTTCTGTATATAGGTACTTGTCTAGCCACTATTCCTTTGTCAGTCATGGATTTCTTTTCTCCCATGCCGCGAATTCATGGATCTTCCTATCCAACCACTCTTCGATCTCTTTCTTAATTGGATTCCAGTGACACAACATCACACATCTCTCATGTAGATTCTCGTCCCGGCAACGGAACCATTTGTTGGCTTTGTGGGGCCTGACCTAGGTTCAATATTAGTTAGCCAAACAAATCCCTACATTACTAGCCCTTTCAGCATTAGCCCGCAAAGCGTGGACCGAAGTCTCACTCGAAGTAGTATGGGGGGATGCTGCAACCAAGTTTTTGCACCCTAATATGGTCGTGATGTCAGTTTATAGATTCTTTTCCTACCTTGGCGCATGTCACTAAGCATTAGGGCTCTATCAGTCTTTCCCTTTATTCCGCCCTTTAGTACCTCCGCGAAGGTGTATGATTGACCTTTGCGCAGCCTTAATCTGTGATCCAGGTACTTTCATGCTGCTATGAAAGCATATTGTACAGGTTCCCAAGTTATCTTAAGTGTTTTACTTATCTTACTAAACAATCATAGTTAGCGCCACGTAAACTGATATTCTTACTTGCGTTTAATTAACTAATATAATCACATATTCGCACATCACATAAACATTGTAAATTAAACCCAGAACGCAATATAACCAGATGCATTAACAAGAAATAAATACACAGAATTTGTAGAATACTTCTCTTTATTGATATCTTTTGTTTGATATAGACTCTATCTTCCTTACGCACATAGCTACAGGGGTTCACGCACTCAGTTGTGGACTTCCACCCTAGGCCTCTACGCACTCAACTGTAGAGCCTCTACCTACTCTAAGACCCAAAACACTTAGACTTCTCTACCAAGACTCCAAGACTTTTCTACTCACTCAAGACTTAAGACTACTTAGAGCTTACTTACTGAGCTCCTTTTTATACAATCCCATGGTCCACGGACCATGGGTGGATCTTTACCTCCGACTTTACTCTTTACAAATAAGGTTGTTGGGCCATGAATACGACCATTGTTTTAACGAGCTTTCTATGGTAGAATGTCTGAGAAAAATATGAGATCTATGCGGTAAAATTTATGAGAGAAATATGAGTTCTCTGTGGTAGATGATCTGAGATAAGAGTGGGTTCCCTGTGGCATATGAGCTAATATTGATGGAAGTTACTATGACTGAGATTGATGTTATTTCCTAAGACTAAGATGATGAATCTGGAGGGCTTGGCTTAGCATCTTTTAGGTCAGATTTTTGTATAAGTCTTTCCACTTCGTGTAGCTCTGAACATCAAGGTAACTGCATAACCCCTTTTTCGCACAATAACATCTTAATCTAGGTATTAAAAGACTTTAAGTACTTACCTCACGGACCTTTGAAAAAGTGTCACTCTACCTCGTTGTAACTAACTGAGGTATGGACGACGAATTTAGTCACGAATCCTCCTATGATTCGATTGAGCAAATTATCAATAGCACGTGTGATCTTATCCTCAGAGGCTTCTAGTATCTGTACTAGCCCCGGGGTCCAGACAATAGGACTGTCAAGTCTCCACCTTCCTTGGCTATCCACTAGCTTCGCAATCCACTCGTATAACTCAACTGGAAAGGAACAGAAGAAGATCTCGTGGATTTCTGTATATAGGTACTTGTCTAGCCACTGTTCCTTTTTCAGTCATGGATTTATTTTCTCCCGTGCCGCGAATTCATGGATATTCCTATCCAACCACTCTTCGATCTCTTTCTTAATTAGATTCCAGTGACACAACATCACACATCTCTCATGTAGATTCTCATCCCGACAACGGAACCATTTGTTGGCTTTGTGGGGCCTGACCTAGGTTCAACATTAGTTAGCCAAACAAATCCCTACATTACTGGCCCTTTCAGCATTACCCCGCAGAGCGTGGACCGAAGTCTCACTCGAAGCAGTATGGGGGGATGCTGCAACCAAGTTTCTTTACCCTGATATGGTCGTGCTGTCAGTTTATAGATTCTTTTCCTACCTTGGCGCATGTCACTAAGCCTTAGGGCTCTGTCAGTCTTTCCCTTTATTCCGCCCTTTAGTACCTCCGTGAAGGTATATGATTGACCTTTGCGCAGCCTTAATCTATGATCCAGGTACTTTCATGCTGCTATGAAATCATATTGTACAGGTTCCGAAGTTATCTTAAGTGTTTTACTTATCTTACTAAACAATCATAGTTAGCGCCGCGTAAACTGATATTCTTACTTGCGTTTAATTAACTAATATAATCACATATATTCGCACATCACATAAACATTGTAAATTAAACCCAGAACGCAATATAACTAGATGCATTAACAGGAAATAAATACACAGAATTTGTAGAATACTTCTCTTTATTGATATCTTCTGTTTGATATAGACTCTATCTTCCTTGCGCACACAGCTGCAGGGGTTCACGCACTCAGTTGTGGACTTCCACCCTAGGCCTCTGCGCACTCAACTGTAGAACCTCTACCTACTCTAAGACCCAAAACACTTAGACTTCTCTACCAAGACTCCAAGACTTTTCTACTCACTCAAGACTTAAGACTACTTAGAGCTTACTTACTGAGCTCATTTTTATACAATCCCATGGTCCACGGACCATGGGTGGATCTTTACCTCCGACTTTACTCTTTACAAATAAGGGTGTTGGGCCATGAATACGACCATTGTTTTAACGAGCTTTCTATGGTAGAATGTCTGAGAAAAATATGAGATCTATGTGGTAAAATTTATGAGAGAAATATGAGTTCTCTGTGGTAGATGATCTGAGATAAGAGTGGGTTCCCTGTGGCATATGAGCTAATATTGATGGAAGTTACTATGACTGAGATTGATGTTATTTCCTAAGACTAAGATGATGAATCTGGAGGGCTTGGCTTAGCATCTTTTAGGTTGGATTTTTGTATAAGTCTTTCCACTTTGTGTAGCTCTGAACATAAAGGTAGTTGCATAACCCGTTTTTTGCACAATAACATCTTAATCTAGGTATTAAAAGACTTTAAGTACTTACCTCGCAGACCTTTGAAAAGGTGTCGCTCTACCTCGTTGTAACTAACTGAGGTATGGATGGCGAATTCAGTCACGAATCCTCCTATGATGCGATCGAGCAAATTATCAATAGCACGTGCGATCTTATCCTCAGAGGCTTCTAGTATCTGTACTAGCCCCGGGGTCCAAACAATAGGACTGTCAAGTCTCCACCTTCCTTGGCTATCCACTAGCTTTGCAATCCACTCGTATAACTCAACTGGAAAGGAACAGAAGAAGATCTCGTGGATTTCTTTATATGGGTACTTGTCTAGCCACTGTTCCTTTGTCAGTCGTGGATTTCTTTTCTCCTGTGCTGCGAATTCATGGATCTTGTTTTCCAACCACTCTTCGATCTCTTTCTTAGTTTGATTCTAGTGACACGACATCACACATCTCTCATGTAGATTCTCGTCTTGGCAATGCAACCATTTGTTAGCTTTGTGGGGCCTGACCTAGGTTCAACATTAGTTAGCCAAACAAATCCCTACATTACTGGCCGTTTCGGAATTAGCCTGCAGAGCATGGATCGAAGTCTCACTCGAAGCAGTATGGGGGGATGCTGCAACCAAGTTTCTGCACCCTGAGATGGTCGTGATGTCAGTTTATAGATTCTTTTCCTACCTTGGCGCAGGTCACTAAGCCTTAGGGCTCTGTCAGTGTTTCCCTTTATTCCGCCCTTTAGTATCTCCACGAAGGTGTACGATTGACCTTTGTGCAGCCTTAATCTATGATCCAAGTACTTTCATGCTGCTACGAAAGCATATTGTACAGGTTCCCAAGTTATTTAAGTATGGGGGATTACGCAGTGCATTATATTAGATATCATTTTTGGGATTCAACTGCGTTAGGTAAGTCATTCACGTATGACCATTTCCATGAGAGGTAGTTGTAACTGACTAATTTCTCATGATTTTT
>APFE031264134.1:87288-109422 GCA_000404065.3 Pinus taeda | reverse complement strand
AAGTATTTGGAATTTCTACCCCATTGATATGTGTTTTGACAATTGGACTACCGGGATCTACATACTTCTACATGGTAACTTTTCCCATCATGATATCTACAATTTTTCCTACCAGGTGGGTTCTTCTTATATCTCTTGGTTTCCTTCCTAGTCTTCTGAGACTCAACTCCTTTATTGTTTTAGCTAGAATAGGAATTTCTCTAATGGTTTGTAACAAGGGAATCTTGATACAGACATTCTTTAATTCATCTAGAAAATCATAGTCAGGCAACAAGATTTGTTTTTCCACTCCTTTATCAATTTGTAATCTTTCAGGAAAAGGAGGTGTGGATAAAGATGCAGGTTGCTTGACTATAGGAGTTGTGGGGGTTGATTCTTTTTCTTTTTCTTCTTGGGTGCTTGGGTTTTGAAGAGATGCTTCAGAACCTTTATTGGCTTTAAGAGATTCTTCCTCAGAAATGCTTTGCTTTTGAGCCTCTATAGAAGGCTTATCTAAAACTCTACCAGATCTGAGTTGTACATCATTGAGAGGAACAATCATATAGGTAGGAAATTGTTGTCCTTCTACCATGTAAGCATTTTGAGGGTTTTTATTATTGGGATTTGGCAATGGTTGGGAAGGTAGTTGATTTTTCTTTTGTTGGAATGGAAGCAAGAGTTGGGAATTTGGATTCTGTTGAGAAGGTTGTTGTTGTGGAAATGGTAATGAAAGTTGTGGATTTTGATTTGGAAGTTGTGGATCTTGTTGATTTTGAAAAGATGGAGGATATTGATAAAATTGAGCAAATCTCCCATAAGGATTTTGCATACCTTGTACCCATGATTGAAATGGATTTTTAGGTTGGGACCAAGGTTGTTGCCAGGGATTCCAATTTGGTGGGTGTCATGCGGAAAGAGTTAATCTTGCGGACAAAACCAACCTCCCTAGAAGCCTAAGACTTTCTAGTGACAAACAAGACAATTAAGAGCAATCCTTCTCTAAACATGCATTTATCATACAAGAAATCAAGTGTTTACATCCTACCTGTAGTCCAACGTTGTTGTAGTAGTCCAGCCTCGTCGATCCGGATGAGCTCCTCCTTCACTTCGAAACCTGCATTCACTAACAATCAAACGATTAAATAGCACCTGAATATCTCATAAAATAAAACATATTCAACATACAGACCAAGGATTATATGAAACAACTCATTAATAACAAATTGTTGAGAAGAATGGACTTATTTGTATTAATAGGAAACAAAAGAAACCATTACAACCTGAGCCTTGGTGTTGTGCAAGTTCCTCCCAGGGTCCAGCAAGAGTTTTCCTTTACTTTGATAAGCTCACCCACTTCCAAATGAAACAAGAAAGATGGTAATCTCTCCTCACAAGCTTCTACAAGGAAGTCCTAATTCCAACAGCATCTACCCTTTGGAATGTTTAGCTTTCAACCTCCCCTCCTCTGGCCCAATTCCTGTCTTTATAATGTTCTAGAGGAAGTTAATCAGGTCCAACATCAATGGGATAAGCCCCTCTTTTGGATGGGGTAGCTCCTCTCTTGATGGGATAAGTTCCTCTTTCATAGGGATGCATGAACCATCTGGAGGCACTAAATACACGTCAAACAATCTTCTAGAATGCTCTAGAAATGACTACAAGTAACTTTTTTAAGATGAAACTCGTGCCTTTTGACCTTTACAGGAGTACGCACCCACCCCTTTACATACAGAGTGTGCAAGGACGTAGGTATTGTGAACTTGGGATGCGTACACGCAGGTAAGGTAGAGAGAATCTGTGTACCCAGAGATAAACATGTTTTTAATGACTTTCTCTCTTTCTTGAAGTTTGACATGGAGAGCAGAGGTATGAGGCTTGCCAAGGAGTATAGTATGACTGTTGATGGAGCCATACTAACTGCAAATAGTCATGGTGACAAATTTTAGTGTAACAGTGGGGGTTGAAAGTTCATGGGGTTGTTAAACCCTTGATTTTGTTGCCTCTGCCAAGGTCTCCTTGAAACAAAACAGAGACACTCAATTGAATTTGGGTCTTCTTGAAAGACAACTTTGAGCCTAGGAATTGAACGACAATCCTTGGTCTCATGGCTTTCTGAACAAATCACACATGTTTCTACAACTTTTGCATCCAAGGGGCATTCCCTTAGAGCATGTTTCTTCCTACATTTTGGACAAAAGATGGCGAAAGCTTTAGCTTCTGCTTTCTGCTTATTTTGTATCTTAAGGGTGTCTAGTTGCTCACTAAGACTCCCTAAAATAGCAGTTTTGAACTCATCAAGCATGTTGCCAATCTCAGCCCTACTTACTGATCCAGTTGCAGATTTGTTTGCTCTAATGAGGGAAGGATCTCTAGGCCCTTTTCCAGTTTTAGATTTTCTCCTTGAGAGATGGACACATAGCTCTGCTATATCATGAAGTGGAAGTTGAGATATATCTCCTTTTCCCATCATGTTCAAAATATCTATCCATTCATCTCTAATGGCTTTTAATAAAAGGGCTTTCAAGGTTTCCTCATCTAGGTTATTCATTTTTGCTCTTTTCAGGTTGTATTGAAATCTTTCAAGTAAATCCTCCAAGTTTTCATCTTCTTTTTGCACCATTTTGAATACCTCATCCTTATGATTGGTGGGCATACAATAGTCCAGGTATCTATCCAAAAAAAATTGTTTCATATCATTCCAAGTCCTAATAGATTGAGTGACTAATCCCATGAACCATTTTAGAGCAGCTCCCTTCAATGTTGAAGGAAACAACTTGAGTTTTGAGCGTCTTCCATATCATCATAAGTTCGGCACACGACTTCAAACTCAAATAGAAATGTTTCAGGGTCCTCACTTCGCAACCCATAAAAGTTTGGGAGGACAGATGGTGAGATGTTTGCACTGTTGTTCAAGATTCCTCATCTACTATAGGAAATCCAAATGAGTTATCCCCATCCCTATTTCCCCCGTTGTTACCCCTACCTCCTCCATTGTTTCCTCCTCCTCTACTTCTACCTCTACCTCCTCCAAATCCGTTTACTACTTCCTCTGTCATGATAGTTTTCTCAGAGATTTCAGAGTCCTCTGGTTCTTCTACTAATGGCAAACGAGGAGGAATTTCTCCCTCTTCTTCTTCAGGTGATTCTACTTCCTCGATTACAATGTGTTTTCCTGTAGAAGTAAAGAAAGGGTCTTTTCCTAACTCAGATTCGGTGGATAGTGTGGGAGAGTCTCCTAATTCAGCTACTGCCTCTTGAATTCCAGGAATCCTAAGGCTAGGAGTGTGAGTTGGAGATGATGGAGGTGTATCTTGTCTATACCTTGAAGTAGATGGAGTTGTAAAAATCGAACTCTTGGCCCGTATAAACCTTCCCCTAGAATCTCTTGCTCTATGCATGTAATTTTTTTTATTTTTCTTCAAGTCGGGCTAATAATTCTCTTTTTGATCTTCCAGATCACTTTAGGTGCAAGAAGAGAGCATACTCAAGAAATTATTGAACCAATAACTCTCTTTTCTGATCCTCCAGGTCACACTAGGTGCAAGAGGAGAGCATACTTTGAGAAGTCATCAATTTTTACCTTGAAATTTTCTTGTTTTTTTTTAAAGAAATTGGCTACCTAGTTTCACTTTCCCAGCAACGACGCCAAAATGTTTGGTCAATTTAGTGTGTCCTAAATTGCCATATAAATTGTCAATCCAGGAGTCGTAAATTGTTGAAGTGAAGTGCACTAGATATGCAAGATAACCGATTTCTTACTTTTTTGTCGTTTTTGATTTTTGGTTTGTTTTTGGGTTTATATTTTGTTGATTCCCTAATGTGAGATGGCAATTCTAAAAGTCAAGTATGGATATAAGTGTTCAAGGCAATGGCGACCTTTAAAATAATTTCCAAACTTCAAAGTTTTCAAAAAGGTTTTCAAACTTGCAATGATAAAATCAATTACTAAGAGAAAATAAAAATGTACCTAAGTTCTAATTAAACCAAACAGTGAGCTAGTGACTATGAAACCCAGTATCCTTGCTATTGTATAAAAATAAAACTGAACTCAAAGCAATTCAAAAACTGTAAGAAAAGTAAACTAAATCATATTACATCAACTCATATTCTGACCCCTCACCATTCGACTCGCTCTGGCTATAGGAGGTAATCATAAACAAATTGAGTAATCTGATATCTAAATTGCATAAAATGGAACTAAGATCAAACTATGCATTCATACTTCAATCCCTCACCATTCGACTCGCTCTGGCTATAGGAGGTAACTGAAAATGACATGAGTAATCTAATCACTAACTTGCAGAAAAATAAACTAATATCAAACTATGCATTCATACCTCAATCCCTCACCATTCAACTCGCTCTGGCTATAGGAGGTAACTGAAAATGACATGAGTAGTCTAATATCTATCTTGCAGAAAAGTAAATAAACAAAACAAAACTGAAAGAAATAAACAGTGCTGGAATTAGAACTAAGAAAATAAATCAACAGAAGGACAAGATAATTCCATCATGTCATTAGTCATCAAAAAGTTATGTACACTTTCCCAGGCTGTCTATTAGAACCTGAAATAAAGACACTGATCAGTTAACAGTCATTAGAAAGCATAAAAGAAACTATGGACAACAATCAACATGAATACCATAAGCAATGTAATATATACAAGCAAACGATTATGGCATCAGGAACGTAAAGGAAGAAAGCATGAAACTGTACAGTAATTATAGAACCTTGGTGTACAGGGGCCCTCTACAACCTCGGCCAATCAACAATCAACCATGAATTGAGCTTAAAAACAGTGTCTACTTATGTATTAAAATTCAGTCATAATATAAGGATAGAGTCACGGCACAGTGGGCTCGTAAAACAGTCAAAATTACATTAAAAAAGCTAGCTAATATGCGTATGAGAACGCATTATTTATAACTGAGGATGATACAACTACTTCCTAAAATCTGCGCTGATAAACATACACGTGAATAACCACGTCCGGAAATCTAGCAATATGGTAGCCGTGAAAATTAAATCCAAGGAGGGTGGCCGTTAGATTTTGGTTCATGGAGTAGTCCACAGGTTAGCATGCTTCCTGAGATTTAGGAATTTTCCATGCAAGTCTTCACGTGGTGAAAAACAGAGTTCTGCTACTGTAAAACTCTTAGGTTGACCACTGCTTTGACTGTTTTTGACCACGGCCTTCTGTGAGGGATTCGGCTGAACCAAGAGGACACGTTCCATGTCCACATCATTTGCAACTTGCCCATGTGGCCGGATTCTCCTGTAGACACCTGTAACATAGACTTCAACAAAAAGGTTATGGAAAGTTGAGTTGGCTGCGGAAAGTGACAAGATTCCGCAACTGACTGAGCAAAAATCTAGATCAAACAACAGTCACAAGACATAGTTAGGAAACCATTTTATATGCTCTTGTTAAACTAATATGCAATGATTTGACAGCTTGGAGGTTCAGGTAACTAGAAAAAAAAGGCTAAAAAGGTGTATAGGGAAGATGCAAGTTTGGGACTCAACAATATGCGATAAATTTTTCCAATCGTTTTGTCTAACTATTTATCCAAAACGATTATTGTTAAACGATTTAATTTCTTGTTGCAGTTGAATGATCTTTATTACTAATTGATGTAAGAAATCATTATAGATCACATATTGTATTTGATTCCCAGGTATATTTATAGTTAAATAGTGTTAAATTAGGATATATGCATGTGTTTAGTAGTTAGATTAGATTACACTTAGCTTAATCATTTCCTGTTACATAATATATCATCCAACCAACACTATCAAATCTTTTCTGGGAAACTGGTCCCATTATCCCCAGTAGGATGCACTATACCAAATGGAAAAAGAGCTACTTTCAAGGTTCGGACAGGGTAGTTTTCCCCCATTGTGTCGCAACAATTTTCGAGGCTTCAACAGGCTAATGGCTTGCTACAAGCCCAACACGAGTGTTTCATACTCAACAACGTTTTTCGTGTACTCAAACTCCAAGTGACTTGAAACCAGATGATTCCTATTGTATGGGTCAATCAAGACACTCCTTGCTCCTAAGCCATCCTGTGTCTTTGCTCCATCAAAGTACGTGGTCCACAACTTGTCTGTACACAGACCGTTTGACGTGCTTGTACTACTGCTACTACTGTTGCAACTGCTACTACTACTATTGGTATAATGTACTATACATGTTTCATTACCCTCAGATGGGCAAGGAAGGAGTCCCAACTACGTGTCTAGTGGGGTTGGAGTTGGCCATGCAGGATAACACCCCAACATTGTCTCTAGGAGGTAGTTGCCAAACATAAGTTCTGCGAAGGCCAACGGTTCGTTCTCACCATTGATGGGAGTGACATTGTGCCTAATATAGCGCTCGAATAACACCCGAATTTGGTTGTTTTTCCCTTGTACTGAAGCCACATGTGCGACCAGTCTGTAGCAAAATATCCGTTTATCCTGTTGGACCAGTCTCTACTGAGTAGTAAACTGTATGCTTTCGGTATGTCCACAACAACTATGTTGATGTATTGGTGGACTCGATTGTCATGAGATAGTCGGATGATCACATCTCAGAGTTCACCAATGGCTAGTATAGATGTTCGATCAACTTGGATGATCCATGTGGATTTCTCGCTCCATTATGCATTGATCTTTTTGGTAATGGAGAGTGGCATGACGTTGCCTGCCATGCCATAATCAACCAAGCAGTTGTGAACATTACAGTTGAAAACTTCAAATGAGAGCAGGAATGGAGGGCAACTTGAGTTTGATTCTTCCATCTGGAGTGTGTTAACACAGTGGAAAGTGATCTGGGAGGTGTGCTTGCTTCCTTATTGGTAAAGGTTACACTGTCTATTGTTGTCTGTCCCAATGCGTGCAGCAGGATGTATCACTGACTCTGGATCTTAGCTAACTTGAAAAAATTGATGTTTGTGTTGTTTTCTGCTCATGGACATACTCTTGTCTGCCACTATCTTCCCAGACTTGTTCTGTGTTTTTTTCTTTGGGGTGGCTTGTGGATTAACTTTCCTCAACAACAATCTCATTTTTTCATGTGCTTTCCCAAGTGTAAGGGGAGCCCCTTTACTCCTAAGATTGTAAAAAGAATTTTGCTTTTGGGGTTGTTTCTCGGTGCTCATCTTCAACGTTGCTTGCGAGCACTGATAAGTGTTCACCACATGCCCAGAACTTGATGCTTCATCAAGTGAAACACCTTCGTCATTATCTGTGTCTTCCAGTTGCTCCTGCATATTGTTTTCTGGGTCAAATGTATGACTGCATACAGAGCTTATGACTCACTTCCAGTCTAAACAATAGTTCTCTGGGTGATGTTCCTCATGGAATGAACATAATTCATAATTTGCGCATTGATCGAGGTGGAACACAATTCTCTACGCAGTTTTTGCAGTGAATCGGTTGTTGCCTGACGACATGCTTCCTTATCTCTATTTGGGTGGATGGATGCTTACAGATGTGTCTATTTTCCATTGTTAAGCTCCGACACTTTTGTTGTCAAGTTCTTAACGAGGCAAGTGAGGGTTTCAATATAATTTGTTTCCTTATCTCTTCCTTTGGTGGCCATCGCCTGGGACTTTTTGCTTGCGTATTTGGAGTCCTTTGTTGGTTCATCATCCTTGATGACTCCAATCGCACGTAGGTCTTTCTCAACAGCAATAGCCTCTTTGCAATTTTCCAATAGAGTTGGTTTTACAACTCGCTTGACGAACTGTGCAATGTTGGTCGAAAGTGCGGACATGTAGTAATCAACAATGATGGAGTCATGAGGTTTGGTGTCCGCTACAAACTTGTTCAATATGTGTGTAAACCTTTGATTGAAATATTTTACCTTTTCTTTCCCCTCCATTTTCAGGCTTCCCAATTCTTTGAGTAACATGGTTGGGGTCTTGTCATCAACAAACTTTTCAAGAAACATGTGTTTGAATGCACCCCAGTTCTGTATGGAGTTGGCTGGAAGGCTACGATACCATGCAACTGCGTGACGATCCAAGGTACATGGAAACAATCTACATGCTACGTCACTGTACCGTACCTCAAGGGTCTGCAGCTGCAGGTAGAAGTTGTCCAAATGGTCTTTTGCCTTTGTTGTGTTGTCAAGGTTGAACTTGATGTTCATTTTCTCCGCCTGCTTGGGCATCTTGTGCAAAGAAACCGGGAGAGCCAATGGTCCCTGAGTCATCCATTGCATATTTTGGTTAACCATCTCTTCTTCTTCTTCATCCTCCTCCTCTCCTTCAGAATCTGATGGTCCCGAATTTGAGTCTGTTGGTTCGTCTCCGCCTCCTATACCGGAGTCTGATCCCAAGATCACAAGGGTGTTTTGTTCCCCTTGTCAGAAGATCGGAGGTTCCTCTTTGTCTTCAATAGCTTCTGTCAAACCTTCAAGTGTGGCAAGAACTGCTTCTTCCACTGATGATACAACAACCCATGTGGGAGTGGATTTTGGCTTCCTTGATGCGTATGGAAGATGTTGTATACCTGGGATCAGTCAGACTACTTTCACGAATAGATGTTGAAGTGTCACTAATAAATATTGATTATTGGTTAATTAATATTTTATGTTTGATCTAATCATGATATGAAGTGTGTTGATGACAACAATGACACGAAATGACAATGACTTGTGCAAAGGATAATTCACATTTAACATGATGGCAGATAAAGATTTATTGGTCCATGTAGATTAAGGAATGCCAACTACTAGATGATCCACTAATGGGAAGAACCAGGTTGTAAAGACTTAATGTTCATGGCTTCATGGGTAAATGATATCATGATGTTTGTAATAGCCTATAGCTAGCTATGCTTTAATTCATATGATAATTCTTTGTACTATTTTAAAAAAATGTTTGAGGGATGGACTCCCTTACAAGTCATTCAGTGAGGGATGAACAACCTCATGAGCGTGTAATAATAAAATTAAACATCTGTTGGTTTTCACTCTACGAGGTGTCTAGGGTATATCGGTGCCTAATGTTGTGATTTGTTGTTGTGTCTTTCTTACATGATGTGATGGTTATATTATCAAGAATGTGATTAACTAACTGAGTTAAAATAATAATGGAATTGATGCAATGTTATATTCGGAAGTTTAGGTTAATATGCTACAACAATGGTAGTTAATGGTTGTGTAACTCACTATGTTTTTACTAAATATTTTTCTATGTAATGATGATGGTTATTCTAATGATAATTGAGGGAATATAAAAAGTGATTTAGAAAGTTACACATTGGTAATTGCCGAAAAAATTTCTGAACTCCATGCATTTTCCTACGAGGTTACCGAGGGATGTTACAGTGAATGACTAGAAAAACCATTTCATAAAATAATGAACCTTCTAATAATAATTATCATAAAAATTCAAAATTCAAAATAATATTCTAATTCCAAAAATACTTAAAAAAAAAATTATCGTTGCAAAATATATAGGTCTTCTCAATTATTTCAATATTTAAGTACATAGAGCCCATGGGGCATAAATAAAATGGTGACACATTGTTCTATTAAGGCACTTTGTGGTGAAAAGTCATAGGTTCAAAACTTTATGGGTAAAAATCCAACCATGCTAAGTGTTGGTGTGGCCTAGGCTAGGTGCGATTCCTAGGTGATTTTGACGACTTACATGTCCCTAGGTCGTGGCTACTCAAGCCACAAAACATGCCAATCATCTTAGCATACACATTACCTAACAAACAAATAAAAAATATTTAAATACATAGAAGTTTGTCATTTAAAAGATTTCTCGTTAAAAGTCATCAATACAAAATATCTTTTATCATTACATCTGGGAAACAATCCACTAGTCTGCTACATTTTGTAAACAACTTGTTTCAAAATTCACCTCCATCTTAATTTATACATTTTTAACATTTATACAACTTGAGTGGGCCTAATGGTTAAGAGCATGTGTTTTCTCCTAAGAGGTCTCAGGTTCAAAATCAGAATGGGTAGACTATAGAGTATGTATGCCTTAATAGACTCGATAGTCAAATTGTTGCCCAAAAATGGGTCCCTTGTCTCATAAACAAAATGGTTTCATACATCAATTTAGTGTGTGGCTTGGCGGTGACCTTAAACTTAGATAATAATAATAATAATAATATATACTCTATATATGATTATTAATTTTAATATTAAAATGTATAAAAAAATAACATTTAAATAAGTTTCTCAATTTTACTTGTACATTTCAATAAAATTTATAAATTCCGAAATAAACTTTTCAATTTTAATTGCACATTTCAATTAAATTTGTAATTCGCAACGGTAAAAGATATATGAAATAGTAAGCAGCTAAATCGCTAAATATACCCCACGAAAAGAAAAACGGAACAAACAACATTTTTCAAACCGGAAAAGAATATATTGAATGAATAACGAATGGTTAAATCGCTCAATAAACCTAAAAAAAGACATTAAACTGTTTAGATTCACGCGTAACTGCATCCGTTCTAGGGAATGCGTCGAGGGCTAAAGAATTGAGGCAAATCCAAAGCCCCCCAAAGAAGGGATTAAACTGTGTAGATTCACGCGTGACCGTATACGGTCTAGGGAACGCGTCGTCAGAGGGCTTAAGAATTGAGCCCAATTCAGACCCTTTTTGGTTGGGTACATGGTACGTATTTCAAAGAAATTCATAGTTATTATTATTTTAATCAATGAGAACTCATGGCAGGATTCAGTGAATTGCTATGACTAGATTATTATTATTTTTTTAGGTATCATGGGTTGTAGTTGGGTCAGCTTCCATGATATTGAATAGAAAAGGGATTGATCCAATTGTAGGATGATGTAAGACCATGGAAAATAGTGTGACAGTTCTTTTTAATTTTTAATTTATATAATAACTATTCTGGTTTAACTTATTCATCATAAATAAAATTAATTACATAACAGTTAATATAATTTTTCACCACTCATACCCACTTTTCTGATGCAATTGAATTAAACATTACATTACCATTAAGGTTTCGTCCATTATTGCATTTTAAAAGGAAAGCAAAGTGTTGTGTTTTCATTTCGGAGGGCAAGACTCTGGTTTTACCATCATTTCATTTGTCAAGGGAGGAGAAGGCTATTGTGTTTCAGAAGAGGAGAAGGCTATTGTGTTTCAGAAGAGCAATGGCAACTAACCGCTTCTCGTCTTTTTCGTCTTCAGCTGAAGCAGGTGCTCAGAGTTTGCTTACCATAGTTAGAATGTTTTCACTTATGTCTCTGAATATTAATATTAACAGTGTGCTCATTTCACACGAGGCCCCTCCGCTTCTACAATAGAAGGTCATCAGCGCATGGTTCTGCAAATGATAATACTAATGTTGGTGGTAATTGTGACTCTTCCAGGATCTTCGCAGCGCGATGACTTCGCTGCTTCTTCCAGTAATCAAACTCAACGTGCTCTTCGTAAGACCATACAGAATGAAGATATTGCTAAAGTTGAGGGAAAATTTGAGGTCGATACCCCTAAGCTTATACAACACATATCTGAGCTTTTGGAACTCAGAGAGAAGGTGAATCAGTCTTTCATATCCATTTGATAACAAATGCAAATTATATTATAGTTAGAATGTGAATGATATTATTAAATGGTATTGTTATTTTTGTGTGGTGTTTCAATTGAATATACTTCTTTTCTTGCTATCTCTTAAGGGAAAGCTTCGACATGAACAACCATCGAAACCCAAGCGCTTCTTCGAATGGTCTTCCGTTCCAGGGTTTAACAAATTAAAAGAGATATTGTCTTTCGGAACCGACTTCAAGATATTAGCAGAATTAGTGAACTCGGGATTAGATTTAGTTTCTGCTTTGGTGCGTATAAATCCTATTGAGAGTTTCATAACTTGCAACTAAAACTGAAAGTGAAGTATAATTATATTAAATCTAAAACTTTCTTTTCCTTTTTTTATGGTGATCAGAAAGAGATTATATCTGGACCTGTTAAAACATTCCTGACCGATATAGGGAAGGCAAGCGTTGCTACTGCAGGACTTCTTTTGGTGGCATATGCTTTGGAAGGATTGGACAATCTTTGCTCCATCCAAGAAGAGTGCTGGCTTATTTTGGAACAAATGAATTTTGTTGCCACTGTTGTTGAAAGATTGAAAGCAAGCCCCGAAGTAATTCAGAATCTAATCGAACAAGCAACAATATTAATAGCTGAAGGCGCAATCATGTGCTGTAGTAAGATGGACTCTTCCCGTTGGAAAAAGTAAGTACTCCGCATTTAATTAAACTTAATATCGGATAGTCGGATTGTCCGTCCGATTGATGACGTTCTATTGTTAATATTATTTACCATAGTCAAATGCACAGAGAAACCATAGTTAATACCCAAATATAGGAATGAAGTGTTTTTCATGGAATTTCATTGTTCAATTGCAGCTTCTTCTTATCACAAAAAATAAAACAGGATCTGAGTGACATTACAAAGAGGTTAAATGTCATGTACATGAAAATCAATATCGAAATCGGTTTTCGTGTTTTAACTGCCATCGAGAGTAAAGGGAAGTCAACTTTGTCGAAAAAATACCCTAAACATGCTGGTAAATATATTGTCAAGTTAATTGATTTTATTTTGAAGTTGATTAAATTAATATTATTTTATTATGAATAACCTTAAAATGTGTATCTGATCTTGAGTATCGTTGCAACAGTTGGAATCGCGGAGCCAATTGAGGAGGTTCTTCGTCTTTTGGAAATTGAAAGTGATAATCAGAATGCTATCACGGTTATCCTCCATGGTTTCGGAGGGATGGGTAAAACCACTCTCGCAGATGCGGTCGTTTCAAGCGTTGGGGGATGTGGATATTCCAAGGTTGGGCTGCCTGCAGATATAAACCCACCTGATGATGTTATAGTAAAATTGCAAAGAGAAATATTAACAGATTTGATGGAACCTGGACTGCCTATTCCAGAGATTCGAAAGTCTGAGGATGGACAGATAGAGCTGGAAGACGTGTTACAGAGAGTTCACGCTTTCATTTACATTGATAATGTTTTGGAGGGAGCTGCGCTTAAAAAGCTTTTGCCAGAGGATTTGACTAAAGCAAAGAAGGTGAGGATCCTACTTACTGCACGTGACGTAAATGTGAAGAATGCATGCCCCTTGCCGTGTACAAAACCCGCCATCTATGGGATGAAGGGCATTAAGGATGAAGAAGCAATGATTATTTTACAAAAGGAAATAAAGGAAGGAATAAGTAAGAGTCAATTCAATGCAATCATAGACACATGTGGTGGAATTCCCCTCATGTTAAAATTAACAGCACCAATGATAGGTCGCGCAGATAACAAACAAAAAGCTTATGCTACACTGATGGAACAGAAAAAGAAATGGACGAGTGAAGACTTTAAGGGGATGCGTTACGCCTTTGCCTACGATGCTCTTCCTCGTGAGTGTAAAGATCCATTTCTAGATATCTGTACATATTTCAATGGATGGAAATGGGACATAGTCGAAGATATTGCGGGACAAGATGAGCTGGGAACGTTACAAAACAGAGCACTTGTCAGTAGAACTCCAGATGGCCTTGCAAGCGTACACGATGTCATTTTAACACTGGCCTGCCAAATGTCAAAGGAAGAGTCAAAAGACAAGGAACACAAGGAAGTGAGACGGATATTCCCCACAGCAGAGCAACTCAAAAAGTTCCTGGAAGAGGAGGTAACATGTCTATGACCTCACAAAAAATAAAAGCTCATATAAATGTTTAGCTATAGAGAGTCTATTTTTATTTTGATAAATTGTACTCAACAATGGTATGCAGGACACTAAAGGTATTAAAGGCATCTGGTTGACTACAAATACGGATGAATTGCCTATAAATGCATCGACACTAGAGCCAATGCGTAATTCATTGAGAGTTCTTCGGGTAGGAAAAGTGGACGGCAATAGCAATAAAATATTTACAGAGTTGGTTTTTTTTGGGGCGAAAATTAGCCTGCTTCCTTTTGATGATGTGTCACAACAGTTGAAACAATTGAGATACTTGAGTTGTACGGCCCACACTTTGGCAAGTGATTCTATTTCTCTCTTCAGTTTTCCTGAAAATTTTGAATCTTTTAATGAAAAATTTTGATTTTAATGATTTCATATTGTTGTCACTTATCCATTACATAACTTGTAGATGCCTTCCAGATTGAGATTCATGAGTTTTAATGGATGGATGTATACTTTTCATACTGCAGATGCCTTCCTCCTTACCTTCAACGTTGAGATTCATGGATTTTGATGGAAGGATGTTTAGAGAAGTTCCAAAGGCTACAGTTTACAACGACGAAGTTGCTCCAATACAATCTGCCTCCACCTCCTATTAATATATGGATAATAACATTGTTGATGAACTTAATTTTGCCGTACCTTTTATTGAACAACATTATTATGTTCCCTTTAAAAACTTGGGGTAACCAGAGTAATTAATTTTAATGTCAACTGTGTACTCTGTATTTCCTTATCTACAAAACATTTTGAATCGAATCTTCTCTAAATCCTTTATTGGAGTTATTCTATTTCGACACCTTATTTTGTGGTTAATATAGTTTTGCTGGTCTAGAAATTTATTGACGAGGTTGGGATATACCAGGATATGAGCAGATTTGCAATAAGGAAGGATATAATTGTTTTAATGGAATTTCAACCAACAACATAAGCAAGCGACCCACTTGCATGTGACAGTTTCAAAATGCACAGAATTGTTATATAATGTGTAATTTATTTATTTTGTTTGAAAACAGCTGTTATATTTTCTTTATTCAATTATTTTAGCTTAATTTCTTGCCTGAAGAGAAAGAGCAAAGTAACCAGAGAAAAGCAGCAAAGCGCACGCACTGTGTAAGAAACATAACATTTTATAGCATGAAATATGACATGTTTAAATGAGTTTGTTATGTACACGATGAATGAATTTATTAAGATATGTGGTTTGAAAATTTCTAAATTTAAACTAGTTAAAAATTAACAAAGAAGCGAACCGCCATTCCTTTTTAAGTATAGCACTTTAGGTTGATCTTCGCCATAGCAGTGCAAAAATCAAGGGCAGTGTTTGAATTTAGCGCAGAATATGTAAGGCTAAGTTCTAAAGCTATATTTAGAATAACAATGCAATGCTATTCAGTGATTTTGTCAACGAGCATCAAGTTTAATGAGCTTGTATTTGGATGGCCAGAAAAGCCACATTGAATCATGTACATCAAAATAAAGATATGTTCTCAAACTATTAAAGATGTTTGAGATAATAGTTACGTATTTGAATTGCATGGTATAACCTCAAAGCACTTAATAACAAGCTTGCAATGCTATAAGCAACATCAATGGTAAATGGCCAGCATGCACATATAAGCCCAGTAATCAATAGGGTAAAGAAGAGATGGATTTTTTTTTATAATTTTATCAAGTAGCTGAAACAGAAATGGACTTCAACTTCCAATTTGCTTAGTAATCAATAGGGTAAATAAGAGATGGGAAAAACTTTTTATAATTTTACAAGTATGAGAATGTTGCAGAGGAGTTGGTTGGTATTGTGCACAGAAGATCACACTGATGTTTGACAGCCACGCAGAGGTGTGATGGAGGCCAAAATGACCGCGCGGTAACTGAAATATTCCCAGCTGATAGGGTATTTGCTAGCTGTGCCTGTTGGTTGGATATGGGTTAAGGTGGCGATTTGGCTCGATATGGTTAGGTGGACAGTTGAGGCTTTGCATGTATGAGGACAACCAATCACCAACCCATCGAGGTGAGCTGGGATGAGATTCTTTGAAGCCTGATATGGAAGACCAACACTATATAAAGGATTGTTGATAAGGATGAAGGGTTCATTTCCGATTGGTTGGACAAACTTCAGTTCGTTGATTAGTGGTCGATAGCATTTTGGTTCTGCTATATTTTATTGTCTGTTGTATTTTGTCTTTGATCTATTGATGGATTCCATAGAGTTAAGCGTATTGAGGCTCTAACATGCTGTTATTCAATGGATATTGTGTATTTAGTATTGTATGGCATTGCGAAGTGGTATAATATGAAGCGCTGCTTTCTTAGTGTTACAACTTTTTTTTCAACCTTTCTTGTAAATATTATTATGAATTATTATGAATTGTAATTTATGTAAATTATGTGGAAATATAATGCATTGACTCGATGAGAAGTGGACACAAATTTAGAGGTCTGAAGGAGGAGTTGTTTGTAAATCCAGACTTTACATTTATTTCATTTACCTAAATCCTTGCTAGTGTAATGGCACTATTATGCAGCCATTTACTTAGGAGAATGGCCTCCAAGTGGAAGGATAACTCTACAGACTTCCCTCTTAGATCATATTCACAGAGCCAACAAGTAAGAGGAGTTGGGGAAGAAAGGTCCAACTAGGAGTATTGGAAAGGGGGTGGATGTGCATTCGAGGGGAGAGATACATTATTCTGAGAAGAGAATTCCTAGAAAGAAGTGTGAAACATAGGGAGGAGCTTGGCACTTGTGTGGGTTTGCCTCGAAGACTCGATTTCCTTGAACTTGTGCTCGGTGTTTTTGCTTGCAGGATGGATTCTCTGTGCTATTGTTGAGGTTGTTTGGAATGCCTATATTATATTATGTTTTATAGAGGCAGATGTGCATGGTTGTGTGTTGTTTTAACCAAGACAGTTTGGTGGAGTTGGGATACTCAAGTGTTTCTTGGGTTGATAAAGTTGTGAGGGTTTTCTCGCTCATAAACCACCTAAGCAATGGCTTGCCTTGAGACTAATAAACCACTAGAGAAAATTCTAGGTTGATAAACTACTGGATAGGTTGAGGCACCTTAGTAAATTAGGGTATGATAAACACCAAGTGTAGCCTTGGAGTTGATAGCACTACTGCTTTTACCCTCCAATAAACTATTGGGATGGGTGTGCTCTAGTCTCTACAATAGCTAATCTAGTTGATAAACCTCCCATTACACATATACATCCTTATCCATAATTGAACTAGACTCTATGTGCTATGCTTGAACCCTTACAATTGTCCTGTTGTGGGTTAAGAGCCACTATGGTGTTGTAACTAGAAGTCATTGGAGAAATCCCCTGACAAGTGGTGTCCAACCTATAATTGGTTGGTTGGTTGAGAACTCATGAGCAATTTACCTCCTAAAACTATGAATCCAACTCGGCGGTGTTGATTGCAAGAAAGAGAATAACAATGCAGTCAGCCTACAGTTGTTAGGAAAATGGAAATCCCCTAATTCCAGTCATCAAGTTACCAAGATAAGTGGTCACTTGTACTATTTTACTTATCTGTAAAATGTGAATGTTATTGTTGTGGATTTTATAAAAATATGTCATACATTGTTGGTAAGAAATGCATGATTCTTGTGGGATCCAGGTGGCTCGAGACACACTTAGAGGTCAAAGAGGGCTTATAATAGCTCAAAATTAAAAAATTTTAGATTGCTTTCGAACCAGAACCAGATCATAGTGCTCATCACCTTGATTCCAATGGTGCAAACGACACTTAAATATGAGTTCATATGAGGTATTTTGAGCTGGTCAAAGTGGACATGTAGGCAAGGATTAATGGTTCTACAAATTCACTGAGACCCGACGCACAAAATTCAGCCATCGAGCTGGCGAAATTGTCGAATGCTTAATTTGTCTAAGAACCCAACGGATTTCATTTTAAATGATGTAACATAAAAAGGTTTTGTTGGGGGGTGAGTGATGCAGGGTTTTCCCCACTTACACCCACAGTATGCATATACATGCATAACCACCTTAGTCCCAGGTATTTAACTCACCAAGGAGTCAAATCTACAACCATGAATGGTTAAGGCCCCTTTATCAGTTCCTTTATATCGGAACTCAATCACCCCGCTTACACCTTCTATCGAGATTTTAATCATCCCTTAACCTTTACATAAGAATTTATTAAAGCCTTTCGTTTATAACTTCCTATGAGGACCTTTAAACCCTTGAGAACCTTTATAATCCTTCGCTTATCCCTTAAGCCCGCACACACACACACACACACACACACACACGCACACACACACACACACACACACATATATATATTGGTTATACATATAGAACCTCCTATCGGCATTATTTCTCGATCGTAACTCCTTTATAAAAGGAACCCAATAAAATGCACCTTCTTCGCTTTAGTATGGTCCTTTGCACATAACCCGAGGATTAGCTTTATTGCTTATCGTAATCGGGGTTTCCTAGCGGTCACACTACACCCTTCTTCGCATCCTCGATATGTGATAATCTTAACCTTCTAGAACTCAAATTATCAGTCCCGTAACTAGAAATATCTCGGATCCGCCTTTCTATATGCTTTATCGCATTTTCCCTCCTATCTCCTATTACACTGAAAATACTCAGAAGCCCACTCAAAAGCTTAAGGCTGGAACTTAAACAAGATTGAGTCTATCTCTATAAACTTTTGGGTCTGCGCTCTACTTCAGTCTCTCTCGCTGCGCTTCACCTTCTCCGATCGCCGATTTGCCCGATCTCCCATCGGCTATCGCTTGATCTTTGACTCTTCCACTTTAAAATCCGATCCGACATATATTTCGGACCTAATGGGTTTTAGGCCACATTCGATAGGGTTTCAGCTCTGGCTATACATCACATGTCACAATCGCTTCCTTCCTTTGAAGGATTGCAATACGATCTCAATTTCCCCACTCTTGCTATTTAATCTTGGCAGTTGGTATTCTCGATCTGACGGCTACTGTGCATGGATACTTCACTTATCCATTCTTCTACTTAACTTAAATTTTACGCCATTTTCAGTGGTTGCGATAGTTTCCGGGTTTCTTCAAAGGTTCTTCATCCTTCACTATTTCCGTTATGCCACTCTGATATGAGCTTAACTTCGCATGCTCCTTTGATCACTGTCCTCTTGGATCCTTGAATGGATTCAATGATCCATTACAATTTCCCCAAATCGCTCCTCTCCTCTGTGTATTTATTCAAACTTTGCCTTCTACTTCCATTGCTCAACTTCCTCTAAGCTGAAATCCCCAGCGAATTCTTACTTCGCAACTTCTCTCCAAAGCTACACTCTGTCTCTTCTCTTGGATTCAAAGATCCCTTTATGATTCCTCTGAATTATTTTGCTCCTCTGCGTGACCTTCAAAACTCTACCTGCAACCCTGTTATAGAACCTACGAATTCATAAGTAATTCATTCATTAAATACTCGTTTCACGCATACTAACATAGTCAGGAATAAACCTTTGTATATATAAATATAAACACACGATTACAGTCGAGGCTCTGTGTCTCGCACAGGCCTGATCCTCAACTATTCATGGCCTCCTTTTTTCTCTGCCTGTAGGCTTACATTTATGCCAAAAGTTTTGTTGAACTCATCCTGGTTCGACTCCTAAATCTATTGAACTGACTCCTATATCCTCTATCTTCTACGTCCACTTCTAATCTCCATTTAATTCCTAATAACTCCCTTTAGTTCTTCAAATCATGGAACTGCTTAAAGAGTCCTAATTGACTTTAGACTCTTTTGTCATTATTGCCCACTCATGTTCTCATTTATTCGTGAGCATTTACAACATCTCACATTATCTAATTAAATCAATTAAAAGCCTAAATATTACATTAACTTGAGACTTAGGAAACTAAATTCCCTAAAACACATTACCCCCCTATGTCTACTTAATTACAATGATTTTCTCTTGGGTTGAATGCTCCTGCATCAAACTCCCAAAGTAGAAAATATTCATGATCTCCTGATCATGTGTCTTTTGGTCTTTGTCTTCTTGGATCCCATACTTTGTTTTGTAACTACCCAAATGTCTTGTTCCTTTGCTGTTGTTGTACTTCTATTGTCTTCTGCTCCATTTTCTTGTTCTTGTTAATCAGTTTCAAATTCTGATTGATCATTCTTCCCGCTGTCGTTAATCTCCTCCATATGGATTGCTTCATCATCAGTTGCCACATCTCTTCAATCTCTGTCTCCAGTACATCCTTGGACTGGTCTATGTTCTGCTTTTTACTTCTGCCTCCTTCTCTTTGTTTCAGATTGCTGCTGCTATCCACTAATTGGTTAAACTGTTGTTGGCTACTTTCTCTTTGTAGCTGCTGGTTTACTTTTTCTTCTAATTTTTCTCTTGTTCCAACTTTTGCTTTGCTTGCTCCAACCTTTGCTTTTCTTGTTGCTTCCCTGTCATCCTTACCCTCTTGCACTGAATCATGATTTTCTAGCATTCTCTCCAGCAATTTAACATCTCTGCTCCATGGATTAAATTCTTCCATAGACTCTTCTTCTTTCATCTTTATTTCGCTGCTCATCTGTGCCAAATCTCCTCTAGTAATTGCAACAAAACCTACACTCACAAAATACTTGTTAAAATAAAAAACATAAGGCTTATGTGCCTTATCTTCCTTTGGAAACAATTGAGTTTGCTGCTCTGTTTCCTTCTCCTCTGTCAACAGATCAGTATTCTGATTTGAATTCTCAAAAGAATTCCTGAGACTGTCAACTAGTCTCTCCTCCACATCATTTGTTCTAATGATGTCTTCCTGCCCTTTTCCACTGTAGTGAACTCTTTTTTCTGCAATCATATTGTCATACTCTGAATTCTCCAACAAATATTCCGGCAATGAAATTTCTTTGTGACACTTTGAAAGTATTTCATCATCACTTCTAATCCTAAGTTCTTTCTGCTGCAATAAGTCACTGTTTCTCTCATTTAAGAGACATTATTCGTCCTCCTTTACTTTAGAGTTTTTATCTTTTGAAAGATACTCTTCCATACTTCTGATAGCTTCAAAAGATTGCTCATCCTCTGCAAAACACTCTTTTGTTAGTGTTCTTTCTCCCAAGGTTAAATCCTTTGCATAGGTTTCTTCTTCCTTCTTAACGTCCTTCAGTAGATGTCCTTCTTCCTTACTGACTGTCTCAACAGTTTCCATGGCTATTTCCATTGTGCCTATCATCATAGTGAACTTATGATCCTTTATTATGTTTTCAGCTAACATAGTTTCTTCTTCAATTTTTCCTTTAATCTCTTCTTTTTTACCTTCTCCAAGAGCTATCCTTGTCTCACCATCTTCATTAACATTCTCTTGCATTTGTTCTACATCCACAGACAAACTATCAGTCTTAAAAACATAAGACCTTATGGTCCCTCTTGATGTTTCAGCCATCATATCTCCTCACTGTTTTAAATCCTTCATATGATTCATAAATTCTTCGATGGTCTCCTCTTCAAACTCTTCAAGCCCTTCACTTGTTTTCTTGATATCTTTCTCCAACTTCATATGAGACCTATCTATCTCATCTTCTTCCATAACGGAATTTAGATTCTGCTTGTCTTCTTCCTCCTTTATGATAATATCAGCAAATTATCCTTCTTTACATGTTTCACCTGCAAACATACACAAATTGCAAACATATACAAATTTTTAGATTTAGAACCATGTGACCCTTTGGCCTCACTTGAAGTTTCAGTCATCAAGTCTTCCTCCTCAGTCAGCATCTCCTCATGTTGTTTTGAACTATCCTAATAGTCCATGAGATATTCACTTGATCTCCATTCTTTAGCTTGAGTGTAGTCTTCACTTTCTCCCAGAATTTCTCCCTCTTCTGGTTCACAAATGGAATCTTCCATTTCCAACTCAGCTTCCTTGTGTTTTCCCCTTAGCCACTTTACTTGCTTTTGTTGTAGCCTTCTATGCATCTCATTATACTCCACTGGCTTCTTCCTTAATACCCAACCTTGTCTCTGGTTTTCTTCTAGTATCCTCCTTAATGCATCGAGTTATTCTTTTAACTTTGCAATCTCTTTGTCAATTTCCTCTTGACTCATCCTCTTGCCATTTGCCTTGGCATCCTCTTTCTTCTCATAAATTTTGCTGTGGCTTGTTTCTGAACCTCTGCTATGATTGTCAGTAGTCATCTTCTTCTCTTCCTTCTTCATGAGCTCCTCACTCATCTGCAACAAGCTACTACCACAACTAGTCCTCCTTGTTGTAATCTTACCTCACTAAGCTCTCCTCACTCAGTCTTCTGGTAAGCACAGGTCCTCTGTCTGGAACCTCCTCTTGAGCAACACCTTTGCTCCTTCTAGGCTTCTGCAATCTCTCACTCTCTCTTGAGAACACTTTAGCTGTCCTCTCTGTCCAATCTCTTGTTGGAT
>APFE031264134.1:32518-59636 GCA_000404065.3 Pinus taeda | reverse complement strand
TGTACTCAGCTGGGAAGGGAACACACGAGTGAAGATGTATCACAAGCTGGAAAGCAAGTCAGTCCAGAAATCCAATGTGATGGTTAAACCAATAGCACATCTGCAACAAGATTCATATAATTTCATACAAAGCAAGTCATACACAACTACGTAAGTTAAATAACATACATTACTAAGCAACCAGAACATTCCAGCTACAATAACAACATATGCATGAAAACGTGTTGGCTCTTATTATATAAATAAGTGTAAGTTCCGATCATACAATATGTTGTAACATGCATCTTTTCATAACATTTATTTTTCATTCAAAAAATCTTTTGAAAATACTTAAAAAAAAAAGATAAAGTGAAAGGAAGAAGCAATAATGATATATCAGAGGCCAAGGGTTATATGTGCGTACATGTATATATGTATATAGTAAAACATAACTCTATCGGAAATCAAAATGCAAAAGAAATGAAGAAATAAATCACATTTTCAAAGAAAACAAGTGTTAAAACATTAACGCCAGACCCAATAATATATATGCCATATTTTATAATGACGACGGGTCCGAAACAATGTAAAATACTTATATTACGTGTATGCGACTCCGTCGATTGCGATATGGGTGGGCCGGACTTGAAATAATATATATAGTGTGTTTAAAAGTTTTGCGGGTCTGCTATATTGAAAGCCCTTTATATGCATGCATATGGGTTCTTCCGATCACGATTTGCGATGATGGACCTGAAATGATATGTATTATTGTTTTATAATTGCGGCGTGTCTGTAAGCAACATTATATATATATATTATATATATATTTATATATATATATATAATAATATATATATATATATATATCTATCTAAATATATATGAAAGCACCGATTGCGATGAGCGATTGGGTTCCGAACCCGATAGTTCATACGCTATATTTTATATGACTCAGCGTGTCCGTCTTATTGTGGGTTCCAAAGACTTTTATTGATATTCATATATATTGTGGTTTACGCTATTTTATATGAATTTCTGTTATAAAAGATTATAATAAAAAGGTTGGACTTAAAGCATATATGTATTATATTTTAAAACCCCACCGGGTCCGCAAGGCGTGCAAAAGGCATTTTTTAAGTTATAAGAGAGCTTTCAGGCAGAGCATAAGCGATGGATGGTTTTTAATGGAATCAACCCAATTCCACTTAGCATTTAACACGTAGCAGTCAGCTGGAGAAAAGAAACCACCCATTTCAAGCAAGTATTCTTCGAGCTTATGTCCCACCCGAAAACCTTTGTACATAATCCGATCTGAAAGGTGTAGATCAACGACAGGAATGATTTGGCAGGAAGTATACCTTGGGAATTGTGCTGAGCCTGTATTGGAAGCGGAAAAGCATGCTTTATTATATATTTTCTTTATAAACAATATATGCATAATTCCAAATATTTTCATAGTTATTGCGGCCGCATGCATAAGTTAAGCTTTACAGGGGTTTTCAGGCCGATTGCGATTTGCAATAGAGGTCAACGGAATGTAGATTTGATAGGTTTATAAAGCAAGAGGATTAATCAGAAGTTCGTGTTAATTTCGCTATGTAATGGGGTTAGAGCCGAAGCTTAAGAGGAAGACAATTCAATATATTTCTTGGCATTTTGGCCAATCAAAATGCCCTTGTAAGCCAAGATTACATAAACTAAATGTATTTCATTACAGCTAGGAAGAATTAAGAATCACTAGAGCGTTAATGGAGGAATTCAGCAGCAGATCAACAGAGCAAACCAATAGTTATCATTTATTTCTGAATCCAGTTTTTTTCTTGATATTTCATGTTCTTTGAGGTGTTTTTACCCTCTGTAAATTCTGTAGCAGTTTTATTTCATATAGTTAGAAAGCAGTTAGATAGGTTTCAGAAATCGAAAACTGTTCAACAATGTATAAAAGGTGGAAAATTTACTAAGAAAGGGTTGGAACTAGGGAGAACCCAGCCACTGTATTCCTGATATCATCATTGATTAATGAAACAAGCAGAAGTTTCCATGAGTTGTTACATATAATTTTGTAAGTTTCTCTGTCATGTGTCATGCTATGTTTTCTTCTTTTTAAGTATAGTAATGAAGCTGCAGGTTAAAATCCCTTAAAGAGTGCTCCTATACTTGAAATCCTCACTTCCCTTTCCAATCTATAGATAATAGTTTATGTGAGAGATCGACATACTGTCTATGATTTATTTCTCATTGTCATAATTCTTCTAAGTTACAGATAGTAGTTCATGTGAAAAATCAACATCCTATCATCATTCATCATTTATATTTAGCAACAAATGGCATTATGAGATGTTCTGGTCATATATGTATTAAGAGTCTAAGGCCCAGTTTTCTAAGTCCTTCATTTGATAACATAGTAAACCATAAGTGACAATACAAAAATATTTATTAATGTCTTAAGCACAATTTCCCTACAGCCAAGTAATTGGTTTCTTAAGGAACAACACAATACATCCATGTAAACCTGCTAACCCCAACAGTGGAATGTTACATCCACATCTGCCTGCTCCTCTAAAGAGATGTACTAGCTTCGTGCAGTCGAGAAGCCAAGTCACGTTACAATATTGTCCGAGCTCTCTCCAAGATAGTCTTATTGGAAGCTTAGTTGACCAAAATCCCATACAATGAGTTATGAGGGACTATTTATATCAAAGGTTGGGGTTACCCTTGACATTCCCCTTTGTGACCGTTCAACTACCCTCATGAATCTTCACCTACTCTATGACTATTACATCCACTATTAACACTTAACTTACACTTGACATGACTCAACATTACAATGCACATGTACCCATGTGAACAAAATGGCTTGAGCAAGCCAAACTAGACATCACTCTGACTTAAACAATTATAGAATTTCAACTTCTCAACATCGTCACGCTGATCAACAGTAACATATTGATGCCAATATCTGTAGTCCTTGATAGTGTCTGTGTGTTCTGCGGTGACTTCCATCTGAAACCTGACCCTTGCCTCCATAGCATCCGGATACAATTCTTGGGCTCCTCTATCCAACTCATCTGAAAGCATGCACATCATTATCTTCAATGTGACCGGACTAGCAACATACTTGTGCATGATGTCTGCAATGATAGGAAAGTCTGGGCTGGTAACGATGCACATCAACTCATAGAAGTACGAGTCAATCTCTAGTCGGACCTGCTTCTTTGTCTTCGCCTGGGTGAGAGTCCCAAGTGATGGGATCACATATATGCGCACCACAACATCCATGATCTTGAATACTCGTGCATGGGAAGCTTGTAGGCTAGTGATGGAGGTCCTCATAGTTCCGGATCTGACTTTGGTCGTGATTTTAGCTCGACCACATTGGGCCTCATCATCTTCGGTAAGTGAAGTGGGGCTCCCTTGTACTTCATCATCCGTGTTTGCATGTCATCAACAACAACATGTACATTCGTCAAGATGCGTGCTCTTCTAGCACATCATCGTTGCCATCCGTTCAGATGGATGATTGCCTTATGCACGGTACCAAACCTGGAGTACAATTCTCGAATAACTGTGTCAAGGGAAAATACTTCATCTAGTATTTCCTTCTTCAGTTCAGCTTGGGTAGACATTGTCACCAAATCTCCTCCTTGCTTGGCCACCTGTAGTTCCTTCGCCATTCACTCATTCTCAGCTATCACAAAACAAACACTTGAGCTAGTGGCTTTGGCATACACTTTGTTTACATCGGCCAAGGCAATTGGATGCTTGTGCACATCAATCACAATCACTCGTTCCTCAACTTGCGCAGGAGATGTATGATCTTCTGAAGTTGGCACTTTGTGAGACAATACATCTCTATGATGAAATTCATCAAATGAGATGTTGTGCATCTCTCCTTTCGACTAACCACCAAGGATATCAGTGCCTCCTTGGTCATTCGAGACTTGATCATCATCTGGATGCATTGAAGTGGGTGAATCAACCTCTTTGTGGTGAGGCATGAGGTTGGTGTCCTGTTCCAACTCATGTTGCTCCATGTCTGCATTCAACTGTTGAAGTTCTTATTCTATCTCATGAGTAAAGTCTCGCTCCTACAATGGTTCACCCTGTTTTCTTGATGCCAGCTATTCAAATGAATCAACTACTTGTATGGGTGTTGCTTCATCTATTTGCACATGTTGTGCCCCCTGCTGTATCTGCTTCTACTACGCTTCCCTCTCCTATTTGCTCAACTCTTGTTCCTTTCGGAGTTGCTCCCTTAGCTCATGCACTCCTTCTCTTCTTCTTCCGTTCTCTTCTTATCCCTCTACCTTCATGCGATCCGCTTGTCGTGCTGGTGCCTCTTTGCCTCTATAGACATATCTACTTGCTCTACAAGTGGATCTCCTCGAAACTTGCAACTTTGCTCCTCCTCCATGTGATCAACAATTTTCCTCTTCCCTTTGTCGCGCACCAGTATGATTAGCTCTGCTGCCTCTGTTGCTACTGATACTATTGCTGCTACTGCTGGTGCTCTCCGTGATTTTGCTTCATGTTTCTTTGCTAACCACTCCACAGGGAAGTTGACCTATTCACTGGGTCTGGAGGAACTGTAGCAATACCTCCATGAGTCTTCCTCAGCCCAATGAAATGCCCTATGGATCTAGTTGAACTGAACTCTCGTGTGATGATCCTTCACAATGCAATGTAGGTCATACAAATTGTAGCTTCGGAGGTCAAATGGGTACTTCTTCATCTATTCTTCTTTGACATCCGCTTTCTTGATACTCTGAATCTCATATAACCCAATCCGCAACGGAAGAGCGGGCCAAGGTGCCTTCTTATTCCAGTGCAGTCTAGCTGTCAATCCTATCGAGGTGTAATAAGCTACTTCCTGCATGACAAGTACATCCAAGGAAAAATTTGACAAAACATGTGGAGGCTTCTCTGCACTGAACATTCATATGAAAGTACCAGATGGTGAGGCATACCAATTTTCCATGCCTATCAATGCCTCCATTTCTTCCGTTGACATGCAGGGTGGATCCTGTTCGAATATCATTTTGTACACTGGGGTGACAAAGTGATCAGACATCCATGTGATTACTCCTCTAAAGATGCATTCAGACAACAACTTGAAATATATGTTCAAAACAGTCTCCGCTGGTGACTATGCCCACTCCAATCCCGGGAACTCTTGTCAGGCACAGACTGCATCTAAGATGTAGGTGAACATGTAAATATCTGCATGTACCTTTGGGTGATTGTCTAGCCTTAGTTATTTGCTCCTTCAATTTATGAGCCAGTATTCTGGACCAGTTACATCATTTTCCTTCTTTAACCAATTGTTCAAGTGCCATCAACCAACTTTGTGGAAAGGTTTCAGTGCTTGCTTGGCCATACAGTCAACACGTGAATATGCACAAGTATTAATACGACTTCCTTAGTATCTTCATCTTGTAGATTTGGTTGGGTGTCATCCTGAATTGAGATGGCTCCTTTATCCAATCCTTAAGAATGTCTCTGGAGTTAGATCTGTTGTTGGGTAAGCTGAATGGAGTCTTCATGACAATCGTGGGCTCTAACATATGATACATCTCATCATAATCTCATCCTCATAAGGTCACAAGCTTCATCCCACTGACACTGCTCAAGGTCATTGGCTCGAGATCAGTGTGAGAGATGATCCAGTGTATCATGTCTTTGCATGGGAACGCGGGGTATCTGCATGCAAACCAGTACAAGCCGGACTTTTGAATGTTCACGTACACCTAACGATCTTCAAGGTCTTCCACAAAAGTTTCTGCGAATGTTTCATTGAGCTCTTGCCACTTTAGCTTGATGTCCTTGTCTAAATACTCTTGGTATCTTAATAGATCGGTAGAGTATAGGACAATTTCTCAATTGTTACTCCAGCTACATTTCCATCAGTGTCTTGTGATCCTGTTCTCTTGGAAGCCATTGAGATAGATGAACACCTGAAATTTCTAGGGAAAAGAAACATGCATGGCAAGAAATTTGTCAGCAAAAACAAAGAAAATTCAGGGGATGACACAACACATACTTGGGAAACTGATAAGAAAGATTATGCAATTGCTTCTGGGAGGCTGGGTGACTGGCTACCAAAACTGTGTAAAAGATAGTCTGGGCTATCTGGGAGGCAGGATTGGCTACTGGATTTGTACAATACGCAATCCAGACTGGCTGTTGGCTGTTAGGATTACGTAATGCGCAATTCCAACGTGATTCCAATTGGGAAGGACTACAGGCTTACGGACTACATTGCGCACTTTTCTAGGCTAGCAGTCATTGTCCCTTATAAATGTGTAAAATAGTCCTAGAGGACAGTGGTGTGCAGAAATGTGCATTTCTGGAGAGGAAAGCAGAGCCTTCCTTCCCCAGATTGCGCAATGCAGTCTCAGTGAAGGCAGAGTCCGGGCCAAGGTCGGCCCGACTCACTGATGAGAAAATAAAAGGAAATAAGACAGTGAATGCATGGATACACTAAGTGGTAGCAGTATTGATTGAAAATTCATGCAAACATGAATGAAAGATTCAACAAACAAATCAACATGCATGTGGGTGAAGCGATTCGCAGGATTGGCGAATGTTCGTGCAAAACAGTTTCTTGCATGTGACAACAACGAAAACTGAAACAAATCTAGGACAAGCTATTATACATGTAAATGACTGAAAGTATTCAAAGAAATCAAGCAAACAATGCTCACACAAGCGAATACACAAAAGGCAACAGAATTGCTGAAAAATACAAGTTGAGGCCACTTACTCGTGAATAGCTGAGCTGGATGTGTCAAAGAGTCCTGGATGTGCTGTGGGATGTCAGATCTCTAAGATTAATGTGAATGAATGAGCTCTGATGTGTTGAATAAATAAGTTTGGGCTCATGACACACATGCCACAAATCTAGGAAAAAGCAACACTTGCATAGAAGTTTCTAAAACAACTTTGCATGTAACCCCCAGCTGCTAAAAATAGCTCCTTGTCTCATGGGATGCCTTTTTCATGTTTCCATTTTCTATTCCAGGAAAAAGAAAGTCATGCATGCATGCAAGTCATGTTTCCTTGGTCTTGGGTGGAATTGGTCAACCAGACTGCTCATGCATGTAGTTGCTCAACTGCTTGAGGAAAATGCGCATTTCTTGCTGGGAGTTGTGTTGAATGCCCGGGAGGTTTTTGCAATTTATGGGCAGAGCAGTTGATTACTACCCATATTTTTGAAAATTTTGGGCTAAGTAGCCCTACTGGGGAAAATTGTACAATTCCTGTTGGGAGTGTTGACTGGCAGAATTGTGCAATCTTGGAGCCTAGTAGTTTGCTAGATAGGATTGCGCAATTTTTGGAGGGAAGGCTAGTTTCCCTCCAGAAATGCGCAATTTTATTAGGGAAGCTACTCAGCCTATAGCTGGACCAAGTCTGAGTGAATAGCGTATGAGGGGAGTGCATCAAACTGTGATCGATATGCTTCCTTTGTGCAAGAAAAACACTAAAGCTTGTGTACTTGACGAAGCAAGACAAGGTGCTGTGAAAGGTTGGTAGGGAGGCTCCAAAACGGACTAAGGCAAAATTTGGGAGGGTGGTTGTAGCTACTACAACATCATGGTAAATCAAATTTGGATCCATCTGCTAACCAAACAAACCAATCAGGATATTCCTCATCTAGATGGCCTCACATGATGCTTGACTCGCAACCATGTACTTTGTCTCTGTCGAATTGAGTTCAACCAATCTCTGTTTCTTGTTGTACCAAGAAACTGCCACTGACCCAATATTGATGTTCTCTTCCTATCAAATGGACTGCCTACCCAATCTGCATCAGTGAATCCTTAAAGCTTCACTCACTTAGTCTGTCTGTACTGTTAGTTCCAATCTTCGCAGCCTGTCACCGGGGATCAAAATGGGATTTTAATATGTCTGGTTTTCAAAGATGTTTTTCACATGGTCTTCATTGCAAAACATGTAATAAGAATGTTCATTAGAATCATCTCGGAAAATTCTTTCCAATGGTATATCACACTCCCAAACCTGGCTCCCAGATCAGAAGATATGACCGAATGAATGATTGACTTAAAGATTTCCCAGTGCAACAGTTCATGTATTGAATGATCCAGAGGAAGCTAGGAGATGTCAGTGGCTGGTTTTGTGGTTGGAATGTGATAGAGAAGAAGAGAATAGTGCTGATAATCCTCATCTCAACATAGGGTGAGCTCGTTTCTCTACTTTGATAGAAAGAGATATCCATGAATCTGTGCAGAGGGCATTATACATTGGAGACAGTGATATTGCTGGTGAAAAGTTTATAGCTACTGGTCTCATGGTTCTAGAAAGAAATACTTGGAGATTTATAGGTATGAATATTGGGCGAGGCAATTGTTATGGGCTATGATGCCATGCACTATAGATGATTCGGGAAATTTTGATGTATATGGATAGAATATATGTTACAAACTCCAAAAAAACACCTGTCCATGAACTTGGATTAAATCTGTGGAGAGACCATATAGTTCGTGCTGCAAAAATTAAGGATAGGCTATTGAATACTCTTCTTGAACTTGTATGTTGTGAAATAATTGGAGAAGTCATCAATCAAGGTTTAATGTGTAATATCATTAAAATTCTAACAGAGCTGGGGCCTTCTATTTACCATGATGATTTTGAGAAACATTTTGTGGAAGAAGCATCAACTTTTTTATTCTATTGAATCTCAATAATTTATTGAATGCTGTGATTGTGTTGACTATCTGCAGAAAGATGAGAGAAGGTTAAAGGAATATATTGAGAAGGCAACAAAACGAGAATCTGATGCATTTTCTTCGTTGGAAACAAAAACTCTTCAGATTGAGCAAGCAAAAATGGATCTCAATAAGGTAACAAAAGAAGGATCTTCTTTGAGTGCTTCTATAGATTGTTTAAACTTAGGCAGAGCTAGATAAAAAAAAGGTAGAATTGATTGAAATAAATAAGATCAAGGCAAAAGAAGAAAAAAAAGCAGCAGATCCAAATGCAAAGCTTCATAAAGCCAGAGCAAAATTGGTAGTTTCCATTGCTGCTGAAGAAAAGGAAAAAGATGTTGCGACACATCTCTCTCAAGCTCTGCAACAAATTAATCTAGAAACTGAGCAGGCTAGGAAGGAATATGAATCTATGAATGAGGAAGCATGTAAAGAAAAATTGGAGACTGAACAGACAAAGGCTGAGATGAAATACCATAGATAATAGACTGCAATCTTCCTATAAGGATCTTGAGGAAGCTAAAGCTGCGAAAGCTACAACCATGGAGAAAATTAAAGTTGTATCTGAAAAAACCAGTGCTGCACGAGCTTCTACTTCAGAATCTAGTGGCAGAATTACAATTTTAAATCCTGAATTTAGGGTGGAGGATATCAACAAGCTTATAGATAAGAAAGTGGTTGTCGTCATGGCCCAAATTGATGTAGTAAAAGCAGCTGAACAAGAGATATTGATGAAACTAGAAGTGGCATATCGAGAAATTGATGAGTTGAAGTTAGAAGAGTGAGAATTGTGTAAAGCAGATTATCCCTAACATTGGATGATTTTTTAGGAAAAGGAAAAGGGCTAAGTCCTCTTTGAGTTAGGTTCAATCCTATATGGGACGATATTTTTTGAAGGATAAATAAATATCTTTATACGCTCGTCATCGCAGTACCCTGGAACAGTGCATCGATTAGCTTATGCATCTCTCTGAAGGTTTCTAGACTTAAGTAAGACAACTCTTCAAGAATGGTTGCATTTCTAATTGGGACAAGTCATTTTGTAGGAGCTTTTAGTTGTATGGTGCACCATTGAGCTATCGGAGTCTGCCACAGTTATATCATTTTAATTTTTTCTTCTATTGGTGCACATGAAGAATTCAGGGCTTGTAAGCATGCTTGTGAATGATAAGTATGATGGTTTAGGATGCATGTGCAACTTGTTTCATAGGGTTCCTGCAGGACTTCCTATAATCTAAGATGTAATGACTACCTATTTACTTGAAATAGATAAATAGTTAGTCACTGACCTTGAGAAACTGAAAGATCCAGTGGAATTTGTGCAATGCCTTCTTGATGAGAAGGACAAGTACGACAATATTATAAGTGAGGCTTTCATCAATGATAAAACCTTCCAGAATGCCTTAAATTCATCTTCTGAGTATTTCGTGAATTTGAATGCAAGGTCACTCGAGTTTATTTCTTTATTTGTTGATGACAAGCTTCAAGAAGGCCTCAAAGGGGTCAATGAGGAAGATGTTGAAGTGGTTTTGGACAAAGTGATAATGTTGTTTTGGTATTTTCAAGAGAAGGATGTCTTTGAGAAGTACTACAAGCAGCACTTGGCTAAGTGACTTCTATCAGGCAAGACTATTTCAGATGATGCAGAGTGGAGCCTAATTGTAAAATTGAAGACAAAAAGTGGTTATCAATTCACATCAAAATTAGAAGGTATGTTCACAGGTATGAAGATTTTTCGTGACATGATGCAAGGGTTTACTGCAATGTTGGATCCATCCAGTGAAAGCAATGAATGCCCTACTCTGGCTGTCCAAGTTCTCACGATAGGTTCATGGCCAACACAAACTGGTGCTAGGTGCAACTTGCCTAAAGAAATCTTGGAAATATGTGACAAGTTAAGGCATTGAATCTTAGCACTCATACAGGTCGAAGGTTGACTTGACAGAAAAACATGGGAACAACAGACCTAAAAACGACCTGTGGAAAGGGTCAGAAACATGAACTTAATGTCTTAGCTTATTAGATGTGTGTTCTAAACTTTTTAGTTCAACAGAGCGCTTGAGTTACAAAGACATTGTAGCCAGCTCCAAATTCCATGCACCCCTGCATCCACAACACACACAAGTCAAAAAATTGAAGCCAAGCCAATCTAGAGTGTGGCACTCCACTTCTAGCTATGGCACTACACTTCTGAAATATAGCCCTATGCGTAGCGCTTACACCTGGGAAACAAGACAAACGCTTCCTTTATGGTCAGGTTGATTTTTTAAAAGTTGCATGTCAAGGAGAACCGATGGTCTAAAGGTCAAAATGGAATGAGTGCTCGGTAAAAATGTCAGCGAATGGAAAGGGAAATGGTTTTGTTTAGACTTCAGATGCCCAAATGTCACAACACTAATATGAAGATTCTCGTTCTGTCCTAGCCTCTGGCACGCTAAGAATTGCAACATCGCTTGCAGTGCAGGATCAGCGAGAGACATTAAAATTTGGCTTTGTAACCAAGGTTGTTCCTTTCAAGATTTCTTTAGGTGCTACCTTCAGGAAAACAAAAGGGGTTAGATGACAGCAGTGATGTTTTTCGTCTTAGCATATTACCTGCGATTTTAAACTTCCTGAGTGTAACATCTTAGCAATCTCATATCGCATATGGATGGCTGAAATGAACAAATTCAAGAAACCGTGTATAATGTAATTAGAAATTACACATCGCAGAGGCCAGAATTGGTACTTGAAAGGATAAAAAATACTCGGGAATGCCATCTGAATGTTAGATGTGATCAATTGTGGAAGCTTGCAAATTCAAAACGGATTTGTATAGTAATCATGATTTTTAATGTTTTCATGCTAAACCTTTTCCATTAGGGGATCATGGAAATAACGGTTTTGTTTAATCACACGTGCTCAGTGCTTCATAAAAAATCGATGCAAGAACAAAAGAGGATCAGGTAGACATAATTGCTAACCAGATGAAAGGGCATAGTATGAAACTTGATGCTAAAGTTTTTTGATAGAGAATGCCTGAACAAATAAAATTAATAGTCAAAACACGTCTCTGAATTTTGAGGCAATAACTAAAGGGAAACTCAGTTTCTAATGCATAATATCAGCAGTAAGGATCGATCACTAATTTTTAGGGATAATCCCCGGCAGAAAACTTCAACATGTGGCAGTATTCAAATAATTTAACAAAAATATGGCAAAGATTTTGGGCATTCAAGGTATCTACGGGGCGCAGGTGGAGGATGATTTGATCAATATCCCAGATTATCCTAGATTTCCAGCAATGGTTCCAAAACAAACTTTGGCAATTTGACTTGTGGCAGCAAATCAATTGTTCTTTTTTTAATGAGATTTAATTAGGTTATTTAGTTATAATTTAATTTACGTAATTTGACCGCAGCAAATATTTTATTTTGATTTTTGTTTTAATTATTTTGATTCCTATGTTTAGGGAATCATAATTAATATGCAATAGGGTATATATAGGGTGATTTTGAAGATGTAGGGTTCGATTTTGGCAGCAGAGAGAGGCTTCTTGGGACTGTGTAAATTTTTTCTTGAATATTATTTTAATAAATCAGTTTCTGTCCTTTAGACCTGGGATCCATCACGATGTTTAATCTTCAGTATGTTTTTCCTATAGACTCACTTACATAATTTGTTTTTTATACTATTTCTTGTTACAACATTATCTAAGAGATGTGTTAGGAATCTATCTACACACAATGCTCCTTTCATGATGATCTTTTTGTTAAATGTAGTGGTTGTCTTTGCAAAATCCATCCTCTGTTAGATGCTCTGTTGAGAAACCTTGTGTTTCTCTTTCGTCTAACAATGCTACTGTAGATCCATCCCTTGTTTGATGCCTATAGGGAAGCGGGCTTTCTCCCCTATTCTTCCCATATTTGCAATATTTTATCTGGCTAAACATTGCACTTACTTTTCCCCAAGACCACCGGTAGAAACTAGCATCAAATCCATAGCCAAATGGTCCTTTCTCTTGTTGTTTTCAACCCAAAACGTTTCAAACAAATCCTCTCTAGTCTGGCAGGGCTAGATGCCAGATCGAAAGCTTGGTCTGTGGTTACCTTAGAATTTCCTTTCTTAGCCTTGAGGTACATTATGAGTGCTAACATGTACCATAATCCATACTGACAAGTGCCCTAAGGTATCTCAACACATGATTTGTCACCTTCCAATACAACTTGGTAGGCCGGACCATCACTTGACTAGGATAGTTAACTACATAACACATATCTGGTCATGTGTTCACCAAGTACATGAGTTAACCCACAAGCTTCCTGTAAACACTAGCTTACACTACTTCCCCTAAAGTAGCATCCTCTTTCCTCGATTTAGCTGCTAGAGGAGTCTCCTTGGGTTTGTTGCTCTCCATGTAGAATCTCCTAAGTATCTCATTTGCATACTTTCCCTGAGACACAAACAACTCCCCATCACCCTGCCATGCCTCCATGCCGAGAAAGTAATTCATGGGCCCCATGTCCTTCATCTCAAACTGTCTTGCATGGTCCTCCTTGTAAGACTTGATCAACTTATCATCACCTGTCAGTATGGGATCATCAACATAAAGTACAATGGTCAACATTTTACCTTCCACCACTATGTGGTACAAGTTTTCATCTGTTTCACTCTTCGTGAAGTCCAACCTGGTGAAGTATCTATCTATCTTGGTGTACCAAGCCTCGGGTGCTTGCTTCATCCCATACAATGCTCTCTTGAGCCGACACACATGAGACTCATGGTCGAAGGTCTCAAAACCTTCAGGATACTCTATGTACACCTCTTCCTAAATCATGCCATTAAGGAAGGTTGTATTTACATCCATCTGATGTAACTTCCAACCCATTTGTGATGATAGTGCCAATATAGATCTGATCAATGAGTACCTTGCAACAGGAGCAAAGGTCTCATCATAGCCAATCCCCTCTACCTGTGAAAATCCATGGGAAACAAATCTGACCTTATTGTTCTCCACACTACCATATGCTTCTTGCTTTTCCTTATGAAGCCATCGGGAGCTCACCACTGGCTTGTCCTTCAGTCTCGAGACCACATCCGAAACACTATTATGAACTATGGAGTCATACTCCTCCACCATGCCATCAACCCAATCCGACTGCTGCACTAATTCCTCAAAGGAAGATGGCTTTGTCACAACACATCTGCTCATAAGAGACATGTATCCAGTGTACCTCTCAAGCGATCTCCTCTACCTGCATTGAGATGTGGGTGCTCCCACATTCTCCCATGCATAATGAAACAATCTCTCAGCCTCTCTCGTGCACTTTCTTCCATCTCTGGAAGACTCTACCTGAGTGGATGTCTCCACTCCCAAATCCTCTGAATGTGGCTGCTCCACATCAATCTGAGGCTCCTCTATCTTAGGAACCAAAATTTCCTCAACTACATGTAACTATAGCTCCCTCTGAATGGAAAATCACATGGCTTTTTGCTCATCAAAGTTGACATCCCTAGGAACCAATCTCATCTTGCTGGTCGGAAAGTACACCCGATAGTTGTGAGGTGTATCAATGTACCCACAAATATCCCCAACTCTGATGTTGATTCAATATTCTTCCATGCATCTTTGGTCACATGGAAATATACTGATTACCTAAAAATCCCGAAGTGATCAACATCTTGCCTCTTTTCGGACAAAGCCTCCTCTGGTCTCTTCATCCCACGTATCCGATGTGGGATCCTATTATGCATATACACTGGTGTGTTTCATACCTTAGTCCGCAAGTGTAGTGGTAAGTCCTGATCATGCAACATCACCCGTGTTACCCCTACAATGTTTTTGTTCTTCCTCTCGACCACCCCATTTTGTTGTGGGCTATGGGGTGTCGTCAACTCTTGTTTAATTCCTTCTACTGCACAGAAGTTATTTAACTCATTTGAGACATACTCAGCACCATTATCACTCCTCAAAGCTTTAACCTTCGTGTTTAACAATTTCTCAACCAATGTTTTAAATTCACAAAACTTTCTGAAATTTTGATCCTTCTTCTGCATGAAAAAATCCTACATTTATGAGAAAAATCACCTACAAACAAAACATAATACATGTGTTTGGCCATGGATTCTATCAAGAATGGTCCACACACATCTGAATGGAATCGCTCTAGAATAGCCTCTGCTCGACTGTCTCTGTCATGAAAGGAAGCCTTGGTGTATGTTCCCAAAGTACACCTTTTTCATGTATCAACTTGCTATAGTGTACATCTGGGAAGCCAAGTAGAGATTTTCTACATGATCTTCAAAGCCCCATGATGCAAGTGGCCCAATCGCCTATGCCACAGGTCGCTAAAGTCTCAGCTCTACACCATCTCTTCTTTTGTGCTCAAAGAAACACAATCCTCTATCTCGAACTTATAGAGATTCTTCACCCAAATCCCAATCTTCTTTACCTGACCCATGGCTATGTGTCTAAGGAATGCCTTTCCTTTGCTAAAGAACACATCATAACCACTATCCTCTAACATGGCTACCGATACTAAGTTATTATTCAACCTAGGCACATACATAACATCTCTCAAGGTGAGAGGAGCACCATGCTCCCTCTAAAAAGTAACCATGCCCAATCCTGTAGCACTATACCTCCCGTCGTCACCCATCTTGATATGCATATGGATATCCTTCTCCTCTAGGTCATTGAACAACTACTTGTCACCATTCATGTGGAATGAAGCTCTACTATAAAGGTACCACACACTACCCATCATTGATGACACCATGCATGCAATGAGAATAAAGTCCAATTCGAATTGAGAGGCCAAAGCCTCACTTGCCGCTCCTCCTGAGGACTTCTTCTTAGACTTCTTGAGTGGGAAATTTGTAGCAAAATGGCCCAACTCATGACAATGAAAGAACTTAACTTAAAACATGTATTTCTTCTTACCTCCATGGCAAGATTCTAATTTGGAATGGGAAGCCTTCCCTTTCCCCTTCCTTGCCTTACTTGCTAAGGCACAATTTTCCTCATCATCAATATTTGATGAGGAACCATCTCGAGTGTTCCTTCTTATCTCCTCCTGCATCAAATCTGACCACATTCATTCCTAATATGGAAGCTTCTCCCTTCCATTCACAGAGTCCTGAGAGAAATTACAACTCTTAGGAAGGTGTTAGTGTCAGTCTTTGAAACCTTCCTCGAGTGATCAAACATGCTCTTACAAAGTGATTTTAAGGTGTCAAGGTCAAATTTTGTCATTTCAGTGAGTCTTCAAGAAAAATTTGGTCACTAGGTATTAGGTCTAGGGTTTGTTTCCACTCCTTTCAAATTTGTCCAAATGTCGGATCATGTCACCATTCAGCTGAGTGTATCATCATTCAGAGGGTTGTCATCATCATGTCAGGTTCCAATGGGTCATTTTACACCTTGTTCATGCTTCAGTTGTGCCTAGGTAAGGTTCATTTCCCTCTCCTAGGGTTTCGAAGGTGATTTCTCTTGGATGGTCAAATCATCATCAAAACTTGTATCCTGATGTTCATACACCTTCCCCTATCCTTAATGTACCTTACTAAACACTTCCCTTCACTGATATCCCTCAAATTCCTCATTTTCGCACAAACCCTAGTTTCTTGCTACAATTTGACGATTTTCTAGGCTAGGCCTATGTTTTGCCCTTTTGGACCCCTTCCCCTCACTTAATATTTGAAATTAAACTTTCCCCTACTTCCTAAAATCCCTCCCTACTTCCAAAAATTTTCTCAAGAATTTAGAAGCCCCTTATCCCCTTCATTTCACTTCATTTCGACAAATCCCCTGTTCCACACATCGGGATAGGTTTTACTCCAATGATGTTTCTGAGCAAGAAAATATGAATTTGGGAAAAATGAGAGTGATTTTTTTCCACAATAGGCCAAGGAAGAAAAACCTCCTTCACTTTTTACACAGGTGTCATGGTTTTAGAGAAATGTCAAAAATACAGTTGCCTCAGGAGAATTGATGCACCTCTGAAGTGACCTTGGGAAAATCAAGATATCTCCTAGCTTGGTTGGCCAAATGACTTGGTTGATGAGTCAAATGATAACTAGACACAACGTGCTTTCCAATGAGCTATCATGAGCTCCATTTTGGGTCGCGGACGACCTTCAAAAGTTGACTGCAACAACAATCTGCCTTTAGGCAGCCTCATTTTGCACATTTTGACCAGTCTTAGGAGATTTGATTTTTGACAAGGAACATGAACTCCAAATTGAAAAATTCAAGTTGTGTTAGAAAGTAGACTAAATTTAATTTCCAAGGAGCTATCCTACGCAAACTTTGGACACCAGGAAGGCCTCCAAAACGGGTCTGCAAAAGTTCGCTATGCACCTGTTCCTTGGTGCAGCGCACCTAGGTGTTGGCGTGGCGCACCTTGCAGCCAAGCCCCAAAATGCTCCAAAATCACTCAATTTGCTTAAAATATCTCAAATTACCTCTTGGAAAGTAAGTAATCATCCTTCTAAAGCTGAATTTGAGTGCACTCTTGTGTCCTTCATGAGTTTTGCAAGTTTAAGATGAAACCCTAGTTTCTCTTCACTATTTTCCATTTCATTGTGCCAATTTCATTCCATCACCACAAAAACATCATCAAAACCCATTTTCACTCTTTTATTACCCTAATAAACTCCATTTATCCTATTTTCCCATATCCAAGTCCCCTAAAGTAACTAATTCCCTCATAAAACCCTAAACCCCTTACTAAACCCTAATCTCCCAAAACTAATACATATTAAAACAACTCAGTAACATATTGAGCACATATCTAAAACCAGACACAAAATATATTGGCGGATAAAGGCTGAAGCTTCATGTATTTTCTCTCAATATTCATTCATTATTATCAAATAATTGAATATAGTGTTACAGATAAATATATGAGAGATAGTGTTCTCAAGATAGTGTGTTCTATCTTAGACACTTTTGGTTGAGATAATTTCTCACCAGACACACCAATATAGGAGTTACCTAAACTAACTCATATCTTAGAGGAACAACCCAAGAGTTTGGCACAAATTCCTACCTTGGAATATTTAATTAATTAATTAATTTTTGGATTTATTATTGTTTTATGAGGGAGGCTAACATTCCCCCCCTCAATGATAAATCCAAAATAAGAACGAGGAACCATCTTCCAATTTCTCATGTTGATCCTCAAAAATATTGCCTGAAAAAACCGCCAAATCTGGATGCTGAAGAAACTGCAATATGAAGAGACTGAGTCAGCTGCATGACTGATTCATCTCGAAATGACGCTTGACAACTCCATCATGTGCCAAGCCGCAAAAAGGATCCAACTGTCCTTTGCTTGAAAATAGCATCCGGTGTCCACTGACACAATTTGATGAACGCCCACTGGCGTATTTACTGATGATGATCGCCCACTGGCTGAAGATGTCGAAAAACAACTCAATGTTGCTTTTGCTATGATGAAAGCTGCTCACTGCTGCTTTGTTGTTGGTTGCCCACTGGCGAATTTGTTGATGCTCACTGCTGATGACAAATGCCCACTGGATGATGAAGATGCCCACTGGCTGCTTCGCTGATGTTGTCGAGACTTTCAGTATAACAACCACTTGTCAATTTCATTAACATTTTCCCCCTTTGTCAGCTGAAAGGAGAGACAATCTTCTTCAAAATATATTTGAACTCCCCCCTTTCAAGTGTAGGAGAGTTTCACTGTTGTACTCCCTCGTTCAACTGCATGAGAGTACCATCATCAGTTCACTGCTGGTTGCACTATGTGTGATTGTAGTCGGTTGTAGAACTGAGACAATCTTTTGACTGTGGATGACCATTCTCAAGGATCGATCCATTCATAATGTATCTTCAATCTGGCTGATTTTTGTTGGTTGCAACTTTTTTCTGCGGAATGATTGGGCTTGCCACAATGGAAACAAGGATGGAGATCAAAACACTGATCTTCCATATGACCGGTTCTTTGACAATGAGAACATTTTGGTTGGACATCAACTTCAAGTTGCGTGCAATTCTGTTTGTCTACAGCTTTCTCTGAAAATACTGAGGTGAGTTGTTCAAGAAATCCTGCACTCACAAACTTAATTGGCTTGGAATAGTCTCGGTCTTCCAAAACAGGAAACTTTCCTCCCGCAACGACTTTTGCTTCAATTTTAGGTTAGATCCAACAATAAATCTAACATTTGACACGGTGATTTCACATATTAAAATGGAAATGAAACCGAAGCAGCATCACAGAGAAATAAATACGTCCACACTGGATATGATTTCAATACAGACTAATTTTGACAGAGAATAAAGAAGCAATAATTTGCTAGACGTTGCACCATAACGTATTTCACAGTGAAACACTTAACACGTTGGATTGAATGGCAATACCATGTTATTGAGAATTGGCACGATATTCGCTTTCATTGTTGGACATGTAGTCTTCAATTTCGGTTTCCATTTTCAACACATCAGCTCGATCTCAAAAAATGCAATTATGACCTTTGCAATGGACCCAACAAACCGAATCTCTCATTCCATTTGAATCATAAGTGAAATAGCTCAGTGGCCTTCCATCGCGAAAGCCCAAATTGCCCAGGAATCTCTCCTTAACGGCTCCGCCTTTGACTGATTATGGTTGTGGATTTGTTCATGTGCACAGACCAAAGCCTATCTCCATCTTGTTCCATTGCCAATTCTATCTCATCAATATTACTACCATAGTGAGGGCGTGTAACCCAGGCGTGCCGGTGAAGATCGTTAATCAATCAAAATTAGGCAGTGATGAATGTTCTGCCTGCTAATTGAATCCTTAATAAGAGTCCAATAACGGACACTCCCACTCACTCATAACTGTATTACAAAGTCAACAAAACTCTCGCTCTGATATGCATTCAAATTATGCCTTCGATCTACTCTCACGCGCTTCACACATAGGCTCTCAATGTTTGAACACCAATGATTCTCATTACCGCACCAAGCTTATAATTAAGTAGTGACCTCTCCAACTTGCGATCCAAAATTTCATGACCAAGGATCGAAACCAACTGAACAACAATCATTCTAAACTAGACCCCAAAAATGAAGGGAATCCATGCGGGAAAGAAGCCTAATACTTACAGGGCATTAGATATGTGAGACCCATGACACATATACAAAGCAACAATGTCCGCTTCTTAGCTTCCTCTATTATGTCTTTGACTGTCTGAGACTTGGAAGCCATCCTTGTCTGGAAAATTTGATCGCCGACATCGATGGAAAGCACAGAGTAATTCCAACCCTACCCTATGTATTATACACGAAACATTGGAAAATTCCCGCAGATCCTTCGAAATTAAACTCCAAAACCATTTTGAAAATCCCCTATGTACGCGCTTGTGGCACAATAGGATTTTGCATATAGAATCAGGGAAAGGTCCAGGGCTCTAAGTTTCGGTCATCCTCTGCCTACCTGTACTGAATTTGGTACATGTAATGCCTCTGCAAAACACGCTATCACAGTTTGTCTCTACGCCAATACACAGTCTCTCAATCCCAAAGTGAAAAAACCATGTGCTCTGATACCACATAATACATATTAAAACAACTCAGTAACATATTGAGCACATATATAAAACTAGACACAAAATATATTGGCAGAAAAAGGCTGAAGCTTCATGTATTTTCTCTCATTATTCATTCATTATTATCAAATAATTGAATATAGTGTTATAGATAAATAGATGAGAGAGAGTGTTCTCAAGATAGTGCGTTCTATCTTAGACACTTTTGGTTGAGATAATTTCTCACCAGACACACACCAATATAGGAGTTACCTAAACTAACTCCTATCTTAGAGGAACAACCCAAGAGTTAGGCACAAATTCCTAACTTGGAATATTTAATTAATTAATTAATTTTTGGATTTATTATTGTTTTATGAGAGAGGCTAACAAAAACTATTCCCTTCTTTCCCCAATTTCATTTCCCAAGAGTAAAATCTCTTCATACTCATCACCATTGTCCTCTTTCATCCCTCTTTTATCATCATTTTTTCCACCATACCTTCATCTCATCATTTTCCTAAGACAAGCATTATGAGGAAGAGACACTCAGTGATAGTTCTATGGAGAAACATAAGCAGCAAAGCAAAGGCAAAGAGAAGATGCATGAGGATGATATAGATGAAAAAAAAGAAAGAAAACAAACAGTTGGAGGATAAGCAAAGCCTAATGGAGCTAAAAATGTTGAAACTGAAGAAGCAAAATGACAAAGAGGACCATGTCACTTTGACTTCCATTGAACAAGAGATAGAAAATGACAAAGAGTCTTGGTTGGAGAAGATGAACATGCACTTGGAGAGGCTGCTGAACAATGCTAACAAGGAGAAGGACATGTTGCGGCACATGGATTTTCATTATTTGGCAAGAAACAAAGTTTGCAAAGCAAGAATAAGGACCTTGAAGGCCAAGTTGAGGAAAACTTTGAGGAGGAAGAAAGAGCAATACAAGCTCAAGATTTTGGTTGAGGCTTACTTAGCCCAACATAGCATTTGATGCAAGTAACTCAGCCCAAATTTCAAGAAATTTGGCACACTTTGTCAATTTTGAATTTTTGAAGCAAAACACAGGTTTTTCTGCCTGGTGTGTAGCGCCACCCGGTGCTCGCTTTTGCTAGGGACTTCCTCTAGAGGAAAAATCTACCATTTTGGATTCCTCATGCAAAATTATGGATACCCAGAAATGGCTAGAATGTTTTTCCAAGTTTTGACCTTCCAAAAGGGTTAAAAACACTTCAAAAATGCCCTTTCTGCCCCTTTTTGGCCACATAGGAAGCAGTGTTGGTAGAACTCACATTGGGAGGCGCAAATGGACACCACATTCTGAAATTCTGCCTGTTCTAGAAAGTAGATAAACAAACCTTTCCAACAAGCCCACTTGGAGAAAATTTGGTGCACGGGAAGGCCTCCAAAATCCGATTCAAAAAGGCGCTATGGACAAGGACAGTGGCGTGGCACACAGGATGGAAAATTGACTTTTTTTCCAAAAAACTCTGTTTTTCACCTAGTTTTTCACATTTTGACTTTTATCTCTCTCATAGTCAAACTCATGATGTAAATTTATGTAATTGGATGGAATTTGATGTAAAAATGTTAAAAATTCACTCATGGAGGTAGATACATCATGTTTAGGAGGTTTTGAACTGAATGAATCAGTTTCCTAGGTTTTAGAGGCAAGTTGTTCCACTGCCTACTTTTCAGTTCTTAGTTTAGATCTTGTTGAAACAGCTCCTAAACTCATTAATTCAACCCCTAAAGCCTAGCATGAGTTGTTTGTTGCCTATATCTAGTAGTTTTTCAGTCATTTGTAAAGGTTGGACTCTTGTGAATGCTTTGAGCATTATTATACATTCATCTCTGTGGTTTGGCAAAGGAATAGACTAGGGTTTGTAGCATTTTGTGGGATTCTTGTGGAAACTTGATTTGGTATTGTTTTTCCTTCTGTAATGCAATTTTACATGCGTTTATGTATGCCATAATATCTTTCTGTTCAGCTTAACTAAATGAATCAAATATAAAGGTAGAATTCATTGATGTTGCAGTGCTCTACGTAGGGTTTGTTTAGTTATTTATGTTTTCAACTGTTTGAAGAGGATCCCTGAGACTTTCATGCCCTCTCCAACTCCTCACCAGTCTTAAGACTCTCCATCTCACTTATTTCAAAGTAATAAACCATTTTCCTACCTCGCCCCACAGAAACCTCTATAAGACTGGGTCCATTCCCCGGACCCAAATCTGCCTTTCACATTTGAGCTAGCAAACCAATATTAAATTCAATCAAACTCCTTTGAGCATATACCTAGCCTAAAATTAGTCTTTACATCAGTCATATCAAGCTTTATTGATCATATTTTCCTGATATTGACAAGGAGAGAGCCCTCTCCCAACCTGGTAGGGCTAGCTACCAGGTTAAGCGTGGTTTGATGTTACCCTAGATCCTGCCTTTCTCAACCTAAGGTAGATTTATGCCATAACATATTGGCGACTCAACTGGGGAGATGAAATGTTTTTTGTTTGCTTTATAAACTACAGACGGAGCCTGAAGTTAGCCAGGTAGCCTTCGAAATTCTTTTTCTCTATAACTGTATAGTAGATGAATGCTGCTTCAGTCAATCTCTGGTTTAGTTTATGAACTGAACATCTAGTTTCCTAAGCAAAATGTATCAAGTTCAATTCTGATTGTTGATGGTGAACAACGATCAGACATAGCAAGGCTGAAATCATTCACCTGGTGACTCTAAATCAGTTTCAAGTTCAGATCCAAGGACTCCACTGGAGGATGAACCTGACCAGCAGAAACATGAAAGGACAATATGGAAAGATCAGGTATTCAAGTTGGAATTTCATCCAAGACATTTTTTTCTTTGTTATAAATTATTTCTTCTCTTTTCCTGAGAATGTCAAGAAGGCTTTGCAAAGTATATTGTATTTGAGAAAATATCGTCGGCTTGCATTTGATTCCTTCCCTTTGAAGATTGTAAATACTAAATATTTGCCTGCCTTTGAGCTTGACCAAGACCCTTTTTCCGAATTTTGTGATGACCATCTTCAAACCGATGACCGCAAAGAGACCAAGACTGATTCTACACCTTCTGTACATACCCCTATACCTTGTAAAATTCCAGATCGATACAAGCCTCTGATTTAACCTCCTATATCCCATCCTTTCCCTAAAAATCATGACCTATATCTACCAAGATTTGATGGTGAATGTGACAACATCACTGTTGAGATAAATGTACTGAATTTTGAGTCTTTTCTTGACCTTTTTGAAGTTGATGAAGAAGATGTCAGTATTAGGCTTTTTTCTCTTTCTTTACAAGGCAAAGTCAAGAGTTGGTTCAAAACCCTGCTTTATGCGAGCATCTCAGATTTGTAGCAGTTTGTCAAAGTTTTCCTTGACAGGTGGGTGGTTAGATAGAACCCTTTCTTGATTATAGAAGAGTATAACCAGCTCAAAAGATTGCCAGGGGAGACAGTACAACAGTTTTCCGCCAGGTTTAACCAAGTTTATTTTTTGATGCCGGTTAATATAAGACCTCCTCTTGGATCCGCTCTCTTGCACTACCCGGGTGCCTTTGATCCGGAAATGGAGTTTCAGCTAAGAGAAAGGAATCTTGCAACACTTGAGGAGATGCAGAATAGTGCAGTAGATGTAGAGGCTAATTTTTTTATCATAAGGGCAAAGCTGAAGGAAGAAGAGATGAAGAACATAGACCCAGAGGAATTGACATCTTTAGAGGTAAAGCATGACATTTTGGTAAGTGTAGTGGAAGAGATGATGCAGAAGATCACTACAAGGAATGAGTATGATGTTCAAGACCATGGCTTGCTGATTGAAGAGGAACAAGTTGCTGATCCACAACATTTTCTTTCTTATCCTAGTTGTCATAGACCTGATAATTATTGTTTTATAGATCATCTTGGAGAAGAGAGATCTATTGATATGACATGTATGCTTGATGATGTGTTTTATACTGATGATTTGCCTCAGTTTGATCAGTATGATGATGATTATGTTCTCCAAACAAAAGCTAATCTTGCCAACAAATCAGAAGTTGGTTTGTGGAAGGAGGAAGTTCACTTTTAGGAGCTCGAATACAGTGATCAGCCGTTGCATATCAGCTATGGGAGTAAGGAGGAAAGTGCAACAAATTTTGAAGTAAGTGAAGGATATTTGCCTTTTTGTTTTGCTTCGTTTCAGTTCATCAGAGACAACTTTCATGCAATCAGAAATCAACTGTCGATGAGTCTTGATCTGGACCATCTTGAGGGCAATGAAATCCTTGTTCAAGACTTCTCATATATAGATTTGCAGCCCCTGAATGCCATTGATTTTCAAGTTGCAGATGAAGACTTGGAAGCTGGCACATATGATCAAATGATACAAGATGATTCTATACCATTTTGTTTTGAATCATTTTAGTTTCTGAAGGGAAAACTGCATAGTATATCTTCAAATGCGTAGCCTGTAGGAAATCATGTAATCTCATCAGAAACAATAGAAAATGGGTTGCAGCAATCTTTCCAAGTTTTTCACGATCCAATAGCTGATGTGTTGGATGATGTTTGTAGTCAAAGTCCTTCTCCTATCTGTGAGCTTCACAAAAGTATTGATACAAACTTGATCTGGCAGCTGGTTTCTTTGTCATTTTCAACAGGAATCTCATCGCAAAGCTCAGATCAAAGTTTGCATTCATGGTATGTGTTAGAGTTGGTCTAGTTATCCCTCCATCAGAGATCAAAGCTCTTTTTTGCATTTCATGTTTTAGGTGTCCCACCAGTTTTCATCAGTTGCATTTCGTTAGGCATGCCATAACTCTGATGGAGTGGTTTGTGTCATTCATTCCCCTCGTGCATATCACTGTTGGTTCAGGTTAAGTCATAAAGCTTCACAAATCATTTACAGTCATGTTTTAAATTTTTAGGTCTAGGTCTAGGGTTTGAGTCAGTTAAGTCTTGGAAAGCCTTAGAAGACCAACAGGCCAAAAGGATGTTTTTGATAGATCATCACTTCAATAATTTTCATCATTGTACAACTGAATAAGGACTTCTCTTCAAAACCCTGTTTTGAAGACAAGTCGCCACCTCATTTTTGTAAAAATTGTCAGAATTTTCAGTTCTTCAATTGTTCAAGTGCAGCCTTGGTCTCCTTTGCCGAAGCATATCAGAGCTATCCTTGCAAAAATTATTAGAGAAAATCATCATTTCAACCTATTTTAAGAGAGAAACCATAAAGGTCAGAGCATATTAATTGTGAAAAAGTGTCAGCAACCAAACATAAGAAAAATGGGTTTTCATTAAGCAAAAATTAAAAGAGAGGCTATATCAAGTCATTTCTCCTTATTTGCAGCCCATTCCACATTTTGAGAGCCAAGAGCATCGTTCAAAGGCAATTTTGCAAGTTCTTGAGCATTTTGGGTCAGTTCCAGGGCGCGCGGTGCATCAGGATAGGCGCACGGCGCACCAGAGGTGCACGGCGCACCAGGAAACTTTTTACAGTGCAATTTAACACATGCGCGACGCATCCAGAGTGCGCGGCGCGTTGGGTGAGGCGCGCGGCACATAGGAGTTTATGCTTGAAATTCGCCCAGAAATCACTCAAATCACCTCTCCTCATGCATAAATTTGAAGGTAGGCCTACACTCATAGCTTGCTCTTGGTTTTTGGATGGTTTATATAAAGAAATTATGATATATTTGTCATGAAAACCAAGTGTAAAAAACCCTCCATGTTCATCAATTTGCTGTAAGGATTCAAGTACCAAGTTTGCTGTAGGGTTTTCAAAACTCACTTTTGCCAAGGTTTTCCTATTCCCTTTGTTTCCCATCCCCTATTTTAACCAATATTTTTCCCAATAAATCCTCACAAAACCCTACACTATCTTCCCTTAAAATCCTAATCCCTCCCTTCTACTATAAACATGTAATCCATACCTCATCCCAAAACCCAAACATTTCAAAATTTCTCCGCCCCTTTCCCTTCCCTAATTTCCTTCTTTTATTTCCATTGTTCCCATTTCCCTAATGCTTCCCTTTTCCTAACAATTCCCTTGTCATTTATGTCCCCGTGGTCACAACATTTTGATAAAAAGACAAAAAAGTCAACAGTCAAATTTTGGCACAGAGTTTTATATCAGCATACATAAATATTCCAGTTGTCTTGTTTCCAAAAGAACATGTCAGAGACCGAGTCCGAATACGAGCAAGATTATGATAGTGACTCTACACCAGAGGTCAATGTGCCCAATGTGCGACGGAGGTATCATAAAGGTGGCAAAAGTGGACAACATGTTAGGGAGGAGCCTACTTCTTTGGCTCAATTGCAAGCTTGCCCACTTGCAATGGATTGTTTTCGGCACCAAGCATGTTACCAATATTGTGAGATGATCTCACAAACTCAGCATCATCGGGAACTGGTCTGTCTATTTGTCCTTAACTTACAGGATGGTCATGTAAACCTTGCCGGAGTGGATTTCACTTTGTCACCCGACACTATTGCCCAGGCCACCGGGATACCAAATGTGGGGGAGGAATGGAGTAAATTCCAGATGCTGGACAAGTATTACTATGAGCCATATGTCAAGCCCACATATATCAGACACTTGAGCGCAACATTTCCTTTCAGATACCTGAAAGATGAGTTTGCACCATTGATGAAACTCATCATTCGGTATTTCAGCTGTGAGGGCAGATTCTCACGTCTCTATGCGTACCATATTCGTTTGTTGATGCATTTCACATGGGTACATATGATGAACATTCCATTTTTCATGTGCCGAAACATAGAGAGGATGGTACCTTTAGTACAGAGGAAGATCCCGACACATCATCACAGGAGAATATATCACTATGCATTGATCAAAATCATAGTGATGCATCAGTTGGCACAACAGGG
>APFE031264134.1:10176-29219 GCA_000404065.3 Pinus taeda | reverse complement strand
TCTCACTTGCTTTAAGGCATCAAAACAATTGCCTATCTTGCCCCAAGTAGACCTCTGCAAAAGCTGTGCCTCATCCCCGCACCCAAAATTGCCTTTCCCTTGAATTCAACAAAACCTCAGAACTCAATTTCACAGTCTTTGTACTTCATACCTAGCCTAAAATCAGTCATCAATTTGATCATCTCAAGCCTCTTTGATTATATTTTTCTGAGTTTGACCCAGAGAGAGCCCTCTCCTGTCCTCGTAGGGCTAGCTACGAGGCTGAGCGTGGTTTGATGTGGCCTTGAGTCTTACCTTATTTCAGCCTAAGGTAGATTTGAGCGCTAACAGTATGAGGAGAAGAGAAGGAATCCATTGAATGAGCTAAGTCCCAGTGTGCATGAACTTCAAGATCCTTATGCAGTGTTTTTGGAGGCAGATAAAGAATCCATATCATTCAACGGATCTGTTTCCAAGTTTTCATCGGAGTTTCCTTTCAGTAGTTCTCTATTATTATTCATAAGCAAGCACTTGTGGAGAATGCAAACAACAGCCAGGATGCTTACCTGGTTGCATTGGTTGTTTCATTTCACTTGATCAGGTGATCAATGGAACAACTAGAGTAGGTTGTATTGAATAAGCTCCTTTTTGAGCATATTTTCCAGTTTGTCAGTTGTGTTTTAGTCTTGAGTCATTTTTTGTTTCAGTCAGTTTAAACATAGTTTCAGCTGAGTGTCCAGTTTCAGCTTTTGAGAGTCTTGTTTTAGTTTTGAATTAGTCAGTTCAACTATGATTCTTGAGTCAAAGTTTCATAGTAATTAGTTTTTGGATGTTTTGAAGTTATTGACTCCATTTCCCAATGGATGAAGGCACTTGTCTACTCTCCCAAATATCTGGGGTTCTTGGCACCTCCAAGGAGCTACCATCCCCATTGGAGCCAATGTTAGTGTCAGCCTTTGAAACCTTCCTCCAGTGATCAAAGATGTTCTTACAATGTGATTTTAAGGTGTCAAGGTAAAATTTTGTCATTTCAGTGAGTCTTGAAGCAAAATTTGGTCACTAGGTATTAGGTCTAGGGTTTGTTTTCACTCCTTTCAAAGTTTTCCAAATTTTAGTCCATGTCACCATTTAGCTAAGCGTATCATCATTCAGAGGGTTGTCATCATCATGTCAGGTTCCAATGGGTCATTTTACACCTTGTTCATGCTTCCATTGTGCCTAGGTAAGGTTCATTTCCCTCTTCTAGGGTTTTGAAGGTAATTTCTTTTGGATGGTCAAATCATCAGCAAAACTTGTATCCTGATGTTCATACACCTTCCCCTATCCTTAATGTACCTTATTAAACACTTCCCATCACTGATATCCCTCAAATTCCTCATTTTCACACAAACCCTAGTTTCTTGCTACAATTTGACAATTTTCTAGGCTAGGCCTGTGTTTTGCCGTTTTGGACCCCTTCCCCTCACTCAATATTTGAAATTCAACTTTTCCCTACATCCTAACATCCCTCCCTACTTCCCAAAATTTTCTCAAGAATTTAGAAGCCCCTTATCCCCTTCATTTCACTTCATTTCGACAAATCCCCTGTTCCACACATCAGGATAGGTTTTACTCCAATGATGTTTATGAGCAAGAAAAGATGAATTTGGGAAAAATGAGAGAGGTTTTTGTCCAAAATATGCCAAGGAAGAAAAAAATCCTTCAATTTTTACACAAGTGTCATGGTTTTAGAGAAATCTCAAAAATACAGTTGCCTCAGGAGAATTGATGCACCTTTGAAGTGACCTTGGGAAACTAAAGATATCTCCTAGCTTGGTTGGCCAAAAGACTTTCTTGATATGTAAAATGATAACTAGACACAACTAGATTTCCACTGAGCTATCAGGAGCTCACTTTGGGGTTGTGGTAGAACTTCAAAAGTTGACTGCAACAACACTCTGCCTTTAGGCAGCCTCATTTTGCACATTTTGACCAGTCTTGGGAGATTTGATTTTTGACAGTGAAAATGAACTCCAAATTGAAAAATTCAAGTTTTTGTGGAAAATAGACTCAATAATATTTCCAATGTGATATCCCAAGTCCAATTTGGACACCATGAAGGCCTTCAAAACTGGTCTGAAAAAAGGCGCTATGCACCTATTCCTTGGCGCGGCGCACCTAGGTGTTGGTGCGGCGCACCTGGCAGCCAAGCCCCAAAATGCTCCAAAATCACTCAATTTGCTTCAAATCTCTCAAATAACCTCTTGGAAAGTAAGTAATCATCCTTCCAAAGCTGAATTTGAGTGCACTCTTGTGTCCTTGATGAGTTTTGCAAGTTTAAAATGAAACCCTAGTTTCTCTTCACTATTTTCCGTTTCATTGTACCAATTTCATTCCATCACCACAAAAACATCATCAAAACCCCTTTTCACTCTTTTATTAGCCTAATAAACTCCATTTATCCTATTTTCCCATATCCCACTCCCCTAAACTAACTAGTTCCCTCATAAAACCCTAAATCCCTCACTAAACGCTAATCTCCCAAAACTATTCCATTATTTCCCCAATTTCATTTCCCAAGAGTAAAATCTCTTCATACTCATCACCATTTTCCTCTTTCATCCCTCTTTTATCATCATTTTTTCCACCATACCTTCATCTCATCATTTTCCTAATACAAGCATTATGAGGAAGAGACACTCAGTGATAGTTCTATGGAGAAACATAAGCAGCAAAGCAAAGGCAAAGAGAAGATGCATGAGGATGATATTGATGACAGACAAGAAATAAAACAATTAGTTGGAGGATAAGCAAAGCCTAATGCAGCTAGAAATGTTGAAACTAAAGAAGCAAAATGATGAAGAGGACCATGTCACTTTGACTTCCATTGAACAAGAGATAGAAAATGACAAGGAGTCTTGGTTGGAGAAGATGAACATGCACTTGGATAGGCTGTTGGACAAGGCTAACAAGGAGAAGGACATGTTGCGACACATGTCTTTTCATTATTTGGCAAGAAACAAAGTTTGCAAAGCAAGAATAAGGACCTTGAAGGCCAAGTTGAGGAAAACTTTGAGGAGGAAGAAAGAGCAAGCCAAGCTCAAGATTTTGGCTGAGGCTTCCTTAGCCCAACATAGCATTTGATGCAGGAAACTCAGCCCAAATTTCAAGAAATTTGGCACGCTTTTTGTCAATTTTTAATTTTTGAAGCAAAACACAGATTATTTTGCCTGGTGCATAGCGCCACCCGGCGCTTGCTTTTGCTAGGGACCTCCTCTGGAGGAAAACTCTACATTTTTCAATTCCTTATGCAAAATTATGAATACCCAGAAATGGCTAGAATTTTTTGCCAAGTTTGGAGCTTCCAAAAGGGTAAAAAACACCTCAAAAATGCCCATTTTGCCCCTTTTTGGCCACACAGGAAGCAATGTTGGGAGAACTCAATTTTGGAGGGGAAAATGGACACCAAATTTAGAAATTCCACCTATGCTGGAAAGTAGACAAATATACCTTTCCAAGAAGCCCACTTTGAGCAAATTTGGTGCATAGAAAGGCCTCCAAAATTATCTAAAAAAAGGCGCTACGCACAGGGACAGTGGCATGACGCACAGGTTGGAAAATTGACTTTTTTGGCAAAAAATCTGTTTTTCGCCTAGTTTTTTCTCAGTTTGACTTTTCTCTCTCTCATAATCAAACTCATGATGTAAATTGATGTAACTTGATGGACTATGATGTAAAAATGTTAAAAGTTCACTCATGGAGGTAGATACATCACGTTTAGGTGGTTTTGAACTGAATGAATGAGTTTCCTAGGTTTTAGAGGCAAGCTGTTCCACTGCCTACTTTTCAGTTCTTAGTTTAGATCTTGTTGAAACAGCTCCTAAACTCATGAATTCGACCCCTAAATCCTAGCATGAGTTGTTTGTTGCCTATATCTAGTAGTTTTTCAGTCATTTGTAAAGGTTGGACTCTTATGAATTCTTTGAGCATTATTGTACATTCATCTATACAGTTTGGCAAAGGAATAGACCAGGGTTTGCGGCATTTTGTGGGAGTCTTCTGGCAACTTGATTTGGTATTTTTTTTCCTTCTGTAATGCAAGTTTACATGTGTTTATGTATGCCATCATCTCTTTCTGTTCATCTTAACTAAATGAATCAAGGATAAAGGTAGAATTCATTGATGTTGCAATGCTCTACCTAGGGTTTGTTTAGTTATTTATGTTTTCAACTGTTTGAAGAGGATCCCTGAGACTTTCATGCCCTCTCCAACTCCTCAATAGTCTTAAGAATCTCCATCTCATTTATTTCAAAGTACTAAACCATTTTCCTACCTCACCGCACAGAAACCTCTGCAAAACTGAGTCCATTCCCCAGACCCAAATCTGCCTTTGACATTTGAGCCAGCAAACCAATATTAAATTCAATCAAACTCCTCTGAGCATATACCTAGCCTAAAATTAGTCTTTACATTAGTCATCTCAAGCTTTATTGATCATATTTTCCTGAGATTGTCAAGGAGAGAGCCCTCTCCCGACCTGGTAGGGCTAGCTACCAGGTTAAGCATGGTTTGATGTTACCCTAGATCCTACCTTTCTCAGCTTGAGGTAGATTTAGGCCATAACAGAAGGCATAGGAGATATGGGCTCACCATATCATCCTAAAAAATGGTTATTCCAACACTTACAAGTTTACCTCTGCAGGTTGTGAACTTGGTCAAGTATTTTGGAATGGTCTCTCCTTTCTCCATCTTGATTTTTCAAAGTTTATCTTTCAGTGCCAACTTTTTATGGTCACTGTTGTTCTGGAAAAGTTCCTTCAATGCTTTCCACATAGCATGCAGAGTCTCCTTCCCATGGAGACTTGAAACAATGTGGTCTCGAACTCCTTCAAGGATTATCTGCCTCGCTTTTGACACACACTTCTTCCATTCGGCCAGATGTTGAGCATCCGATGTTGGTGGCTTAGGAATGTCTTGATCAATGAATTCCTTCAAGCCATTATCCTCCAACACAATGTCCATCCTGTCCTTCTAGGCTATATAATTTGAGCTGCCTTTCAAGGCATACTCGAGCCGCAAATCGTATAATGCCATCTGTCGATCCTCAATTGTGTATTGCAAATTTGAATTTCACCTGTAACCCTAAACTCAAAAACTTCAAAATCTCCTCTAGTATATTGTCTTAAGCTCATATACCATGTCAATCTTCCTTTAGATTCACAAGTTCATGCAATGTACTAAATAATAGGATAAGAATCTACTTCTACTTTCAACTAGTGGAAGCCAATATATTGATGAAAACAATATGAACAAGAAGAAGATAAATCAATGGCACATAACACAATAAGTATCTTTGGGGAAATCCACTACTCAAAACCTCGAGTATCTGTATTGCATTAATCATAAAATATGAGTGAAGATACATTTCTTTTTCTGACAAGAACAATTCCACACAAGTATGCTCAACTCTCTGCCTCACAAGCCTGCTCTTAGCCAACTCTTAGCCAATTTCCACTGCCTGCCAAGCCCCTATTTTCTTGCACAATTCCTAGGATGAATAGCCTATATTTAAAGGGAATTCATGCTTCCAAAATGTATCAATCCTAAATTATGTCCTTTTCCTAATTGCATGCATGATATTTACAACTCAGTAAATCATACAACTGATAGTACATTGTCCTTGAACTCTAGTCTTAATTGGGTCTTTCTCAGAAGTGGAATGCATGAGTATCTAATGAGAGAATCTTCAGTTAACTAGAGTAACACTTGTGGATGCACCAGTGCACCAACTGATTGCCAATCCTCTATTAGTTCCACAAACAGTTAGAACTAATTTAATTGGCCATAATGTTGTATCTCTTAGATGATAATGGTCAGCTATCTTGCTAGAGCATCTAAGATAATTTTTTTGGGGGTTTTGTTTTAATTTGGAGGACCAACGTATGAAATAGATGTAACGCTGTAATTCCTAACCTTGTGAATAATATTAATATCAAAGCAGAGGGCTGCTATAAAATTTCACACAGTGATATAGCTTGTATGGTGGTGAGTAGAAATAGAGAAATGATATGATTATCACAGTTTTCAAATTGAAAACTAAATAATCATAAGTATGAAAACATTTAAACTATGTTCAGAAGGTTTAAGAGAATATTCTTAAGCTTACAAAAGATGTTGATGATTTATTGATTTAGAGGGAATTAATTAAACAAATAGTCCATAAACTCATTCTCTTTATAGATTATCACTTTAGAATCTTATAGGAATAGATTGAAACGCAATTATTCCTATCTAGTTATCTCTGTAAGACAAGAATATGAAGAAAAAAATAATGAGTAATACTGGAAAAACTTACAGGAAACACAAATTGTGTAAAACAGAATTCAGAATCCTTTGCTTTGTATTAATGATCCAGAAAATCCAAGTACATCAAATTCTTAGGACTTCTTCTTCAAGGGTGCAACCAATAATAACTCATTAAGAGAGTTATTTATACAATAGTAGAAATAAGAAAACATCCTAAACTATTTTTACAAAAATAGATTATTATACAATCAAAATAAAAACTGCTAGTTGATCTGGAACTATTTTGATGTTGTGTTGTTGGTGACTATTACTAAGAATAACTGAAAATTGTTGAAGCTGGCTAACTGTTCCTCCAAAAGCTGAACGCTGTTTGATTTTCACGCTGGATGTCATATTTACATATGAACTTTCATCTGTTACACTTTGATTTTGCTGACCTGTTAATATCCTTTATTTGTCTCCTCTGTTTTCATCTTTTACCATGAATGCTCTGTGTATAATTGTATAAAACAATTTATTAATAAAAACATAGGTTGGCAGGGAGGTGGTAATAGTTTCAGGGAACAGGAAAGTGTGTGGACGGAGTCCTGGCAGTGTTTGGAAGGTAATGAGAGGTCAAATTGGGTTTTAGAGGTTCAAGAAAGCGCAAGAAGGGTTAGGCAGGCTTCAATGAAAAACAAGAGAAAAGAGTGAAAACGAGGGTCTTCAGCGTTTAAAAAGGTAACATTTAAAATTTGGCATGAAAATCGATAAATGAATAGTGGATGGTTTCGTCCTAAGTGGGGAGGCGGTATTAAGGTTAATTGCACCACTTTTGAGTGAAGGGAGGTATTATTTGGAGAGCATGCAAGTTAACGTAAAGCTACTATGTAACTGCAAGGGGCTCGAGCAAAACCACGAATCTCGCGTGCTCTCAGGCTTGTAAAGGTCGGACATTGGTAGTGTGTGATATGGATTGACGCTGTTAGATCTGGGGGTGAAAGATCTAATGGCTATCACGTGGTGAAGTTGCACGAAGGTGAATCAGGCAGAGCTTAGCGGGGCTCGGGGGATTAATTACAAGTGAGTTGTAATTATTTAATGATATAAAGCGAGTTAAAAATACAATGGATGGGTTTATGGAGTGGGACCAGGGTTAAAATATAGTGGAGGTTTATTAACCGCACCAAGGGGGTGGGTTAAAATATTTTATATATTGGGAAAATGTGAATATAACGGAGGTTTGTTAAGTAATGCAGGGAGACATAAAACTTAGAATATAGGGGTTTTATAGGTATTTTTTAGGCATATGGAAGAGTTAATTAAAATAAAGCGGGGGGAGACAAAACTTATGCTAAAGGGTATTTATAGGTTTTTTAGGCGTTTTGTTGCAAAAAACGTGAAGTGCAAAGTTTAATTAAATAAAGCAGAGGGGGGAATAAAAGTTAGGATAAGGGGTATTTATGGGTTTTTTAGGTGAAATAGGGAAATTAATAAGGGGAAAGCAATTTTTTCAAGGGGAAAGGGTTTCACACTAGGAAAAGGGGTTTTTGGGTAGGAGAATGAGCTTTGGAGGGTAATTTGCTAGGGAAATGTGTGAAACCAAAGCGCAAGGGTGAAAATGAAGGGAAAAGGGTATTTTCTTAGGAAATGATGGGATAATGAGGAAATTAGTAAGTATATAGTGGAAGATGAAATGAAATGAGGGGAAGTTAACCAAATCAACTTGTGAACATATGTTCACTTTCATAACTGCTCCTGCACACTGAAACATTGGATTAAGCATGATAAATGTGCTTATTCTTCAATGAAATTTTTATTTCTGCAACCTTTCTTTTACCTACCCTTTACTTATCCTAACATTTTTTCTTCACTTAATTGGGTGCATTTAGGCTAGCAAACCATTTTCTTTCCTTTTTCTTTCGAAAAGAAAACTATCTAATTCTAACCTTATAACATCCAAGGGCTGAGATTAAACTAATGAGCTCCTTATTATTCTCTGCCTCACTACTGATATGCCAAGATTAAACAGTTTGGATAGATATTTATTCTCTAACTATAAACATGAAATTTAAAGCATGAGCTAGTCAAGACTAAACTATTTGACTATCATGGGTTGTGGCATTTATGACAAGCTGCACACAACCATAATTTTTCATGATAAAGTAAAATGTAGTGGCACTTGGACTTGCACACTTTCATGATTTTATTGCTTTCTTATTTTCTCTCTAACCTAACATTTTATTTTTGCCTTCACTTTTTAGGGCATCTATTCTAACATTTTCTTTGATATGTGTATATTTATCAAAGTATTTCCTAACATTTTTAGTTTAGTATTCTTTTTGTCCATATCCTAGCTTAACATTTTTTGAAAAATATTTTCATTTTTTGGACTAATTTATTCTAACTTACCAAAACCAAAAAATGCTACAAGATTGGCTCCATCTGGGGACTGCTTTCTCCTGTAGAATGCAGAGAACATGTAGTTCCATGTTCCTTCTCCTTGGGCTATGGAGTATTTTGCTATAAAAATCACACTGACAACTTGAAAAATAAAAGAAACTTGAGTTTTTACAATGGTAGTAATGAAATCTACTTCAACTTCTCAATACTGAATGTAATGTTTGAGAAACCTTCCATTTACAGGATAAGTGGAATATAGCTTGTTAAGATTTTGTAGCACAAAGTATTGTTTCCCTTCACTTCAGCAATTGCTAAAGGTCTAAACCACAAGTTATCAAACTTGCTATGTTTTCCCTTTTCTTCTCTCCTGGAATCCCATCTTGGAACTAGATCACCTTCCTTGAAGTCCCTTTCCCTGGATCTTCTGTCAAACATTCTCTTCATCTTATTCTAATACTTTTTCAATTTGTATTGAAATTCATCTTTGCTTTCATTTAGTTCAATAATTTGATTTATTCTCCTTCAAAAATCATCAGGATCATTTGTTGAATCCTACAGGAATTTTAAACAGGGAAGGCCAAATTGGTAGGGAAGATTGCATCTTTCCCATAAACTAATTGGAAAGGAGATTTTCCAGTAGATCACTTTGGAGTAATTTTGTTTGCCCATACTGCATAAATTAAATGAGAGTCCCAACTCTTTTTATGATCTACTAGAGTCTTTTTTATTACCTTTACCAGACTTTTATTTGAGGATTATATAAGGCCATTACCTTGTGGGTGATATGGAGTTGAATGACGTAACAAAATATGATATTTCTGGCAAAACTCAATCATTTTAACACTAGAAAAAGTTGCTGCATTATCAGTGACAGTTTGAGTTGGGCAACCAAATCTAGATAAGATGTTCTCTTCATTAAATTTGATTACTACTAAATCAGTAACATTTCTCACTGGAATTGCTTCCACCTATTTAGTGAAGTAGTTTGTTGTAGTGAGGATCCATCTTTGCTTATTACTTGAAGTGGGATGAATCTCTCCAATAAAATCTAATCCCCATTAGAGAAAAGGTTTTGAGACTATTGATGGAACCATTGGAAGAGCTGCTAAGTTTTGCTTACCAGCAAACATTTGACAAGGAACATAACCTTTGATGTTTTCTCCTACTTGTAAGAACAATGTTGGCCAATCAAATCCTCCCCTTAATATCTTATATGTTGTTGCTCTCCAAGCATAATGTCCTCCACAAAATCCTATATGAAACTAGTCAATGATTCCTTCAGTTTCTGATTCTGTTAAACATAATAAAAAAATATTTAGTGGTCTTTCTAGTACAAATTTGCATTTATGATACAATACTTGACTACTTTCAGTTTGAGAGTTTTACACTGGCTTTTGGAAAATGATGCTGGACATTCAAAATGGATCAAGAAATTTACAATGTCTTGGTACCAATTTGACAACAGAAATTTGTCATCAATGTATAAAGGGTGGATCTGATCTGAAGGTAAAGGTTCTTGTGGATTCTTTTCTTCAGGATGAAGGGAAGGTTCTTGTGGATTCTCCCCTTCTGCAAGGACAAAAGGTTTTTGCGTATTATTATTATATGAAATTTGAGAAGGTTCTTGTGGATTCTTCCCTTGTATCTCTAAAACAGAATTGATTCCGATCACTTTACAGTTGGATTCAGCTAGAAGCTTAGCTAATCCTTGGCCTTTTACTAGCTTTGTAGTTTTGATAGTTAGATCAAACTCCAGTATTTGAGTGATCCATCTACCTATTTTTCCATCAGTGTCTGGTTGAGTTAAAACGGTTTTCACAACATTGTTAGGAACATAAGCAGTAATAGGAGAATGTAGGACATACATCCTGAATGATTCCAGGGATTGAATAAGGGCATAAGCTTGCTTCTCAATTATGTCATACTTAAGCTCAACATATCTCATAACCTTACTGAAAAAGGCTACGCGTTGGTCATGGGAATCTTCATTCTTTTGTAACAGAACAACAACAAAGGTTGTTTCTGAGGCAAAAGAAAAGATACTGAATGGTTTAGTGTAATCAGGACTAGCCAAGGTGGGAGCTTCAGAGATAGCTTTCTTGATCTAATCAAATGCATGCATGGAAGAGACAATCCATTTAACTTCATGATCCTTTTGGAGCATGTCAGTTATATCTTTTACAATCTCAACATAATTTGGGATGAATCTCCTTATAAAATTAATCTTTCCTAGAAAAACTTGAATCTCCTTCTTGTTTCTAGGTAAGGTCAATGTTTTAATGGTAGGCACACACTTGGGATCAATCACCACTCCTTTTTCTTAAATTATATGGCCCAGTAGTTTTGATAGCAAACATAGACTTTTTAGGATTCAATGATATTCCGAATTTTCTACACCTGTCAAAAACCTTCATCAAGTGCTTTAGATGTTTTTGATCGTATTCAGAAAAAATAGTTATGTCATCAAGATAAATGACCACAAATTTATTTACCTGACCCACAAAAGCTACATCCATAGCTCTCTGAAATGTTGATCCAGCATTAGATAAGCCAAATGGAATTCTAGCATACATGAATGTACCCCAGGGTGTAGTAAAGGTTGTCTTCTCTCTGTCTGCTGAATCAACATTTACCTGATTATCGTGGAAATATGGCAGCAAGAATATTCCAATTTAATTTTTCCTTGAATTAAATTGTGAATTAAAATCGAATTTAGTCTTAATAACTACTTGGAAATAATTAATTAATTCATTTTGGATTAATTATTTGGAGAAATTCAAGTTAGAAGTCTTTCTAAAGTCATGTAACAATTATCCCTTAAATTAAGGAGATAAGATTGAGTTATATTTGAGTTGTAATTAGTTAACTCAGTTTACTAAGTTAAGTCCAGTTAAATTAGTTCCAAACTAGTTGAGGAACTAATTGTGAGTTATTAGTCAATTGATGCATGCATGCATCCAACTAGTGTACTCCAGTTAACTGAAGATTCCCTCATCAGTAACTCATGCATGTCTATTCTGAGAAAGACCCAGTTGAGATTAAAGTCAAGGATAGTGTACTATCAGTTGCATGTTTTTTCTTATAAAGAAAACTCATGCATGCAGAAGGAACAATTCCTTGAGGATTGCGCAGTTCTGACAGTGTGTTAGAGTAGTGTGTGAGATTGGTTTTCCACTTGATAAAGCAGAATCGTCCCAAAGGAACAGTGCAAGGAAATAGGAGCTTGGAGGGCAGAGAGGAAGGCTTGTGAGAAGCCAAGTTTTCCTGTGAGCATCTGTGAGGATTAAACTGAGAGCTGGCTAGCTGTGAGACCTAAGGCTTTGTATAATTCCTATGTATTTCCACCTTGTATGATAATACAGATAGTGGGGTTTTTAGCTAAGGCTTTCCCCAAATTATTTTCATGTGTATTGTGCATTGATTCTTCTTCTTTCGGTTATATTATTCAACTTGATCTTTAAGCTTCCACAAACTTTGATAGTAGAAGTAGGTTATAGTATTCTGCTTTGATTTATATTACATTATCGGGTTAACCTACAACAAATTTTCTACATGGTAGCAGAAAGCTAGATCAGTAGGAAATTTCTTTCTGGTATCAGAGCTGTGAACAATATACTAAGAAGAGAATTCGAAGTTTGAAGTACGGGGTTGCAGGTACAAATCGAATTCATATCATACTTCAAGGTTGGCCAATGGAATTCTATGGCTTAAGACTCAAGTATGCCTTGGAAGGTAGATAGAATTACAAGCATGGAAAGATAGAATGGAGGCTGTATTAGAAGAAAATGGCTTGAAGGAATTTAGTGATCAAGAAATCCCAAAGCCAGCTTCAACTAATGCACAATAGTTGGTTGAGTGGAAGAAGTATGTGGTGAAGGCAAGATAGATCATCCTTGAGGGAGTTCGAGACCATATTGTCTCGAGTCTCCATGGGAAGGATACTCCATTTTCAATGTGGAAGACATTGAAGGACATCTACGAGAACAATAGCGACCAGAGGAAATTGGCGCTCAAGGATAAGCTTCGAAGAATCAATATGGAGAAGGGTGATATTATTTCCACATATATGAACAAGCTCACCACCTGCAGAGATGAGCTTGGTAGTGTGGGAATAACTACTTCCAATGATGATATGGTGAGCCTCGCTCTCCTTGGCCTTCCAAAGAGTTGGAATAGCTACCACGACTCTGTGAATGGAAGGGAGAAACTGTCGGATTGGTAATGACTGTGGTCGGATCTTATGTAGGAGGAGATTAGGAGGAGCACATGAGATGGTTCTTCATCCAAGAATGATGATGAAGAAAATGCGGCCTTGGCAAGTAAGGCAAGGAAAGGGAAGGGGAAGGCTTCCCATTCCAAATCGAATTCTTCTCATGGAGGGAAGAAAGGTGACATGTCTAAAGTGAGATGCTTTAATTGTGACGAGATGGGACATTATGTGACTAAATGCCCATCGAAGAAGTCCAAGAAGTGATCCTCGGTAGGATCGGAAGGTGAGGCATTATCCTCTTAGTTTGAAATGGACTTTACCCTCATCGCATGCATGGTGTCATCTATGATGGGTTGTGTTTGGTATCTTGACAGTGGAGCCTCATTCCACATGACCGGTGATAAAATTTTATTCAATACCTTGGAGGAGAAAGACCTCAAGATGTGCATAGCGATGGGGGACGATGGAAAGTATAGTGTTTGAGGAGTGGGCATGGTTGATTTTTAGAGGGAGCATGGAGCTTCTCTCATCTTGACAGATGTGAAGTATGTGCCTAGACTGAAGAAGAATTTGGTATCAGTCATGATGTTGGAGGACAAAGGCTAAGATGTTGTCTTCAGTAAAGGAAAGGTATTTCTAAGACACATAGCCATGGGTCAGACCAAGAGGATATGGATTCAGGTGAAGAATCTTTATGAACGAGAGGTAGATGATTGTGCAACATTGAGTACGAAAGAAAAATTGGTGCAATGCCAAGACATTGGCGAGTTGTGGCATAGGAGGTTGGGCCATTTGCATCATGGGGCTTTGAAGATAATGCAGCAGATATCTACATGACTTCCCAAAGGTAAACTAGAGCAATTTGACACATGGAAAGGTTGTACCTTGGGGAAGTACACCAAGTCTTCCTTTCATGATCGAGACAGTCGAGCAAAGGCTATCTTAGAGTGAGTTCATACTGATGTGTGTGGACCATTATCAACGACATCCATAGCAAAGCAAAGGTATTATGTGATTTTCATTGATGACTATTCTCGTAAATGCTAGGTTTATTTCATGCTGAAGAAGGACCAAACTTTCACAAAGTTTTGTGAGTTCAAAGCTTTGGTCGAGAAAGAGTCAAGGAAGAAGATCAAGGCCTTGAGAAGCGACAATGGTGGAGAATATGTCTCTCAAGAGTTTAAGGACTTCTGTGCAGTAGAAGGAATTAAACGAGATTTGACGGCACCTCATAACCCATAGCAGAATGGGGTGGGCAAGAGGAAGTATAGAACTATTGTAGGGGAAACACGAGCAATGCTGCATGACCAAGGCCTACCACTTCACTTGTGGGTTGAGGCATGCAACACAGTGGTCTATTTGCATAATAGAAACCCACATCGCATACTTGGCATGAAGACACCAGAGGAAGCTTTCTCCAATAAGAGACCAGATGTGGGTCACTTCAGGATCTTTGGCTCATCGACATATTGCCATGTGACAAAGGATGCACAAAAGAAGCTTGAGCAGACAGTAGATTTGGGGATACTTGTGGGGTACACTGATACACCTCACAACTATCGGGTCTACTTGCCTACCAGTCGGAGGACAGTGGTTCACAAATATCTCAAGTTTGATGATCAGAAGGCCATGCGAGTTTCCCTTGAGAGGTAGCTCCAACTACAGGTTGTAGAGGAACTGTTGGTTCCTAAGGAGGAGGAGCATTAGACTAATGTGAAGTAGCCACATGCAGAGGTTCCAGGAGTGGAGACATCCACTCAAGTAGAGTCTTCTAGAGATGGAAGGAAGCACACAAGAGAAGCTGACATATTGTTGAAGGATGCGAAAAAGAATGTGGGAGAACCATCTTCTCAGTGCAGACAGAGGAGGTCACCTGAGAGGTACACTGGATACATGGCCCTTTCTGGGGAATGTGTTGAGACTGAGCCATCTTCCTTTGAGGAAGCAGTGCAGTAGCCGATTTGGGTTGATGCTATGGTGGAGGAGAATGACTCCATAGTTCATAACAATGTTTGGGACATGGTTCCGAGACTGGATAACAAGTCATTTGTGAGTTCCTGTTGGCTTTACAAGGTAAAGCAAGCTACTGATGGAAGTGTGGAGAAGAATAAGGTAAGATTTGTTGCTCGTGGCTTTTCACAGATCGAGAGGATCATGTTGGTGCAGTATATTTTGATAGAGGAGCAAGATGCTGCCATTTTGACAAAGGTATTGCCAGTGTAAATCCGAGTTCCATAGAGACAGGATTGGGGTGGCAGATAATCCCTTTCTTGTCAAGAGGGAGTGTTGAAATATGGCAACAAGAATATTCCAATTTAATTTTTCCTTGAATTAAATTGTGAATTAAAATCGAATTTAGTCTTAACAACTACTTGGAAATAATTAATTAATTCAATTTGGATCAATTAGTTGTAGAAATTCAAGTTAGAAGTCTTTCTAAAGTCATGCAACAGTTATCCTTTAAATCAAGGAGATAATATTGAGTTAGATTTGAGTTGTAATTAGTTAACTCAGTTTACTGAGTTAAGTCTAGTTAAATTAGTTCCAAACTGGTTGAGGAACTAATTGTGAGTTATCAGTTAGTTGATTCATGCATGCATCCAACTAGTGTACTCCAGTTAACTGAAGATTCCCTCATCAGTAACTCATGCATGTCTATTATGAGAAAGACCCAGTCAAGATTAAAGTCAAGGACAGTGTACTATCAGTTGCATGTGTTTTCTTATAAAGAAAACTCATCCATGCAGAAGGAATAATTCCTTGAGGATTGTGTAGTTCTGATAGTGTGTTAGAGCAGTGTGTGAGATTGGTTTTCCACTTGGTAAAGGAGAATCATCCCAGAGGAACAACGCAAGGAAATAGGAGCTTGGAGGGCATAGAGGAAGGCTTGTGAGAAGCCAAGTTTTCTTATGAGCATCTGTGAGGATTGTACTGAGAGCTGGCTAGTTGTGAGAGCTAAGGCTTTGTATAATTCCTATGTATTTTCACCTTGTATGATAATATAGATAGTGGGGTTTTTAGAGGAGGCTTTCCCCAAATTATTTTCATGTGTATTGTGCATTGATTCTTCTTCTTCTGGTTATATTGTTCAACTTGATCTTTAAGCTCCCCCAAACTTTCATAGTAGAAGTAGGTTATAGTATTCTGCTTTGATTTATATTGCATTATCGAGTTAACCTACAACATATTTTCTACATGGTAGCAAAAAGCTAAATCAATAGGAAATATCTACATGGTATTAGAGCTGTGAACAATATACTGAGAAGAGAATTCGAAGTTTGAAGTTGGGGGTTGCAGGTACAAATCGAATTCATATCATACTTCAAGGTTGGCCAATGGCATTCTATGGCTTGAGATTCGAGTATGCCTTGGAAGGTAGCTTGAAGTACATAGCATGTAAAGATAGAATGGAGGTTTTATTAGAAGACAATGGCTTGAAGGAATTCATTGATAAAGAAATCCCAAAGCCAACTTCAACTAATGCACAAGAGTTGGTTGAGTGGAAGAAGTGTGTGGCGAAGGCGAGATGGATCATCTTTGACGGAGTTTGAGACCATATTGTCTTGAGTCTCCATGGGAAGGATACTCCATTTTCAATGTGGAAGACATTGAAGGACCTCTACAAGAACAGTAGTGACCAGCCGAAGTTGGTGCTCAAGGATAAGCTTCGAAGAATCAAGATGGAGAAGGGCAATACTATTTCCACATATCTGAACAAGCTCACCACCTGTAGAGATGAGCTTGTCAGTGTGGCAATAACTATTTCCAATGATGATATGGTGAGCCTCGCTCTCCTTGGCCTTCCAAAGAGTTGGAATAGCTACCAGGACTATGTGAATGGAAGGGAGAAACGGCCAGATTGGGAACGACTATGGTTGGATCTTATGCAAGAAGAGATTAGGAGGAGCACACAAGATGGTTCTTCATCCAAGAATGATGATGAAGAAAATGTGGCCTTAGCAAGTAAGGCAAGGAAAGGGAAGGGGAAGGCTTCCCATTCCAAATCGAATTCCTCTCATGTAGGGGTAGAAGGGTGACATGTCTAAAGTGAGATGCTTTAATTGTGACGAGATGGGACATTATGCGACTAAATGCCCATCGAAGAAGTCCAAGAATGGATCCTCGGTAGGATCATTAGGTGAGGCATTAGCCTCTCAGTTTGAAATGGACTTTACCCTCATTACATGCATGGTGTCATCGATGATGGGTTGTGTATGGTATATGAATAGTGGAGCCTCATTCCACATGACCAGTGATAAAAATTTATTCAGTACCTTGAAGGAGAAAGACCTTAAGATGTGCGTAGAGATGGGGGATGATGGAAAGTATAGTGTTTTAAGAGTGGGCACGGTTGCTTTTAGGGAGCATGGAGCTCCTCTCATCTTGACAGATGTGAAGTATGTGCCTGGACTGAAGTAGAATTTGGTATTGGTCATGATGTTGGAGGAAAAAGCCTACAATGTTTTCTTCAGTAAAGGAAAGGCATTCCTAAGACACATAACCATGGGTCAGACCAAGAGGATAGGGATCCAGGTGAAGAATCTTTATAAACTAGAGGTAGATGATTGTGCAGCATTAAGTACGAAAGTAGAATTGGTGCAAAGCAAGACATTAGTGAGTTGTGGTAGAGGTAGTTGGGCCATTTTCATCATGGAGCTTTGAATACAATGCAGTAGGTATCTACATGACTTCCCAATGGTAAACTTGAGAAATTTGACACATGCAGAGGTTGTACCTTGGGAAAGTACACCGAGTATTCCTTTCATGAACGAGACAATCGAGTAAAGGCTATCTTAGAGTGAGTTCATACTGATGTGTGTGGACCATTCTCGATGGAATCCACATTGAAGCAAAGGTATTATGTGATTTTCATTGATGACTATTCTCGTAAATGATGGATTTATTTTATGCAGAGGAAGGACCAAACTTTCACAAAGTTTTGTGAGTTCAAAGCTTTGGTCGAGAAAGAGTCAAGAAATAAGATCAAGGCCTTGAGAAGCGACAACAGTGGAGAATATGTCTCTCAAGAGTTTAAGGATTTTTGTGCAGCGGAAGGAATTAAATGATATTTGATGGAACCTCATAACCCACAGCAGAATGGGGTGGCCGAGAAGAAAAAAAAAACTATTGTAGGGGAAGCATGGAAAATGCTACATGACCAAGGCCTACCACTTCACTTGTGGGTTGAGGCATGCAACACAATGGTCTATTTGCAGGATAGAAGCTCGCATCACATACTTGGGATGAAGACACCAGAGGAAGCTTTCTCTGGTAAGAGACTAGATATGGGTCACTTTAGAATCTTTGGCTCATCGACATATTGCCATGTGACAAAGGATGCATGGAAGAAACTTCAGTCCACAATAGTGTTGGGGATACTTATGGGGTACACTGATACACCTCACAACTATCGGGTGTATTTGCGTACCAGTCGGAGGATAGTGGTTCGTAGAGATCTCAAGTTTGATGAGCAGAAGGCCATGTGAGTTTCCCTTGAGAGGGAGCTCCAACTATAGGAACTGTTGGTTCCTAAGGAGGAGGAGCCTCAAACTGATGCAGAACAGCCACATGCAGAGGTTCCAGGAGTGGAGACATCCACTGAAGTAGAGTCTTCCAGAGAAGGACGGAAGCGCACAAGAGAAGCTGACATATTGTCAAAGGATATGAGAGAGAATGTGGGAGAACCATCTTCTCAGCACAGATAGAGGAGGTCACCTGAGAGGTACACTAGATACATGGCCCTTGCCGGGGAATGTGTTGAGATTGAGCCATCTTCCTTTGAGGAAGTAGTGCAGCAGCTGATTTGGGTTAATGTTATGGTGGAGGAGTATGACTCCATAGTTCGTAACATTATTTGGGATGTGGTACCGAGACCGTAAAACAAGTCATTCGTGAGTTCCCATTGGATTTACAAGGTAAAGCAAGCTGTCGATGGAGGTGTGGAGAAGAGTAAGGGATGATTTGTTTCCCGTGGCTTTTCACAAATCGAGAGGATAATGTTGGTGTAGTGTATTTCGATAGAGGAGAATGATGTTGACATTTTGATAAAGACATTGTCAAAGTGTAAATTTGAGTTCCATAGAGACAAGATCGGGGTGACAGATAATCCCTTTCTTGTTGAGAGGGAGTGTTGAAATATGGAAACAAGAATATTCCAATTTAATTTGTCCTTGAATTAAATTGTGAA
>APFE031264131.1:0-24562 GCA_000404065.3 Pinus taeda | reverse complement strand
ATAAGTGGTTAAGAATTGATAATTGTCCAAATATTGTTTGGATTCCCTTTAATTAGTATGGGGTCATTATCTAACTGATTTAAAATGTTATCTATTTAAAGAAATTTCTTATTATTTCATAAATTAACATGTTTTATGAGTTATTAGGTTATGGTTCTTGGAATTAAAATAAATATAACATACTATCCCTTAAGTTAATTAACTAACTATTTATCTATTTAATTTTAATAAAAAGGCCTAGTAATAGATTTTAATACTCTAGCATATGGTAATAAATATAACTAGAAAAACCTAGAAATTAATCAAATAATTAATTTTTCCTCTCCCTATTCCTTGGTCTTGGTGCCCAATCAAACTTAGCTGTTGCTTATTACCGTTGGTCTAGCCTAGTTGTCCTTTCAAATTTAGTCGTTCCCGAGTCAAATATAACCATTTGAGGACCTGCTCTCTCTATTTAACATGATGCCATGATCTGGTTCTTCAACTCGTCCTAACAGTGAACCACACTTGTTGGTTCGAAACGCGTCTAAAAATGAATTATGATGGATGAACCACACTCGTTGGTTCGAAACAAGTCGACAAATGAATTATGATGTGATTTTCGCTGAAGACTCTTCTCATAAAAATAATTGTGTGTTATTATGGATTAATGCTTATGGACATTTACCAACCATTAATTATAATTTATATGGTTGGTAGTCACCTATGGCATGAATTTATAACATGCATTAAACATTTACTTCAAGATACATATCACATTGCTAACATTAATAAAATCATAGAAAACTAACTTTATTATTATTATTATAAAAGGAATTAATAAGTTAAGAATAGACACATTTAAAAAATCCATGGAACAATATTTTTAACCATAGAGATTCACCCGCACATTACCATGGACATTCTTAATCTGTAAATAGGTTTTGTTACAATACATTGAGTTAATAACATGGTTTATCAATACCATATGACCAAAAAACTATAAATCATTTCATAACACCCTTGTTCATATGTTTTCTTTTTAATTATTTAATTTAATTAAATGAGAAAAAAGTGTCTATTTATTTTTCAATCTTTTATAAATACTACTAAAAAAATATTCTAAAATAATCTATAAAAGTTAAATCCCTACCATTGATATGTATATTTACAAGAAAATGTAACAAGATTCAATGAGCTTTACCATGGTACCATGGATTTAGTGAGGAAAAAACTTTCTAAAATAATCTATAAAAGTTAAATCCCTACCATTGATATGTATATTTACAAGAAAATGTAACAAGATTCAATGAGCTTTACCATGGTACCATGGATTTAGTGAGGAAAAAACTCATGGACAGTTGTTGACTTGGGTGCCACCTCACCAAATTCGACATGCGGATGGATTTTGTGAGGAAAAAACTCATGGACAGTTGTTGACTTGGATGCCACCTCACAAAATTTGACATGCGGATTTGGATGCCGCATCGCCAATTTAGCCATGACTCAAGCAACAACATGATATTTAGATGCAAATAGGTTTGGAAAGTTTCATATCCAAACTAACTTTATTATTATTATTATTGTTATTATAGAAGGAATTAATAAGTTGAGAATAGACACATTTAAAAAATGCATGGAACAATATTGTTAACCATGGAAATTCCCCCCACATTACCATGGAAATTCTTAATCTGTAAATAGGTTTTGTTACAATACAATGAGTTAATAGCATGGCTTATCGATACCATATGACCAAAAAAATATAAATCATTTCATAACACCCTTGTTCATATGTTTTCTTTTTAATTATTTAATTTGATTAGATGAGAAAAAAGTGTCTAACTATTTTTCAAGCTTTTATGAATACTACTAAAAAATATTCTAAAATAATCTATAAAAGTTAAATCCCTACCATCGATATGTATATTTAAAAGAAAATGTAACAAGATTCACTGAGCTTTACCATGGTAACCTAGATTTCGTGAGGAAAAATCTCATGGATAGTTGTTGACTTGGATGCCACCTCACCAAATTCGACATGCAGGTCCTTATCTCTAGCCATCGTGAGTAAACAACTCATGGTCAATTGTTGACTTGGATGCCACCTCATCAAATTTGACATGCGGATCCTTATCTCCAGCCCAAGAAAATGTAACAAGATTCACTAAGCTTTACCATGGTACCCTGGATTTCGTGAGGAAAAATCTCATGGACAGTTGTGGACTTGGATGCCACCTCACCAAATTTGACATGTGGATCCTTATCTCTAGCCATCGTGAGTAAAAAACTCATGGACAGTGGTTGACTTGGATGCCACCTCACCAAATTCGACATGCGGATCCTTATCTCCAGCCTTTTCTCCAACCATGACTCCAACAACAACATGATCTTTAGATGCAAATAGGTTTGGAAAGTTTCATATGCAAAATAACTTCATTATTGTTATTATTATTATTATTATAGAAGGAATTAAGAATAGACACATTTAAAAAATGCATGGAATATTTATAACCGTGAAAATTCACCCCCACATTACCATGGATATTCTTAATATGTTAATAGCTTTTGTTACAATACAATGCTTTAATAGCATGACTTATCAATACCATATGACCAAAAAACTATAAATCTTTTCATAACACCCTTGTTCATATGTTTTCTTTTTAATTATTTAATCTGATTATATGAGAAAAAAGTGTAACTATTTTTCAATATTTTATGAATAATACTAAAAAATATTCTAAAATAATCTATAAAAGTTAAATCCCTACCATCGGTTAAAAATTATTCATAATTAAATTAATATTCTTGAATCCTTATTTCCAAATTAATGGCTAATTAAGATCATAATTTTTGGGCATGTGGTATATATGATTTTAATATATGAGCTAAACATATGTATATTTACAAGAAATGTAACAAGATTCATTGAGCTTTACCATGGTATCCTAGATGTCGTGAGGAAAAAACTCATGGACAGTTGTTGACTTGGATGCCACCCATATGTATATTTACAAGAAAGTGTAACAAGATTCAATAGAACCCAGAAATCTAAAAAAGTGGATATGTTGAGAGATTTGCAAAAGGAAACTGAACCCAAGATCCAAATGATTGCACCTAAAACTGCAAAGATGAAGGACAATAATGCAAAGGTAAAATCCAATGAAAACCTCTGCAATCTCCCATTTGTCTGAGTGCCTGAATCTCAGAGATTTTAGTGCATGATGTTATTGACCGAGATCCCTATGTATGATCTAGCACTCCGAATGTAGTAATTATCTAATGCAAATATAACTCGGATCAATGGAGGGTTGTTTATACATAATTTTCATTATCAGATGATGTTTGTCAACGAGGTCAGCTTCATTGCAAGTTCCTTCCATCTTAGAAGATTGCAAGTTCCTTCCATCCTAGAAGAATATGTCTCTGGTGTGGACCTAGTCTTGTTAATACCTAGTGTTGCAAGGTTCACTTAGTCAACTTTCGTCTCGAAGCGGCAGTATACTTCACAAATTGAAATACTTACACAAAATGAAAAAACTTCTCATGCTTTCCTTCTCGTTTTTCTCATGCTTTCCTTCTCATACTTGCCTTCTTGCCTTTTTACCATCTGTAGGATATAGAGTGGTATGAGTTGTTTTTAAACTAACTTCCATTATATAATGATCCTACTAACTTTAGTCGTTCTTTAACTAACTTCCAGTGTATAATGATCCATCCTACAATGCGCAACAACCCATAATGATGCAATGGAGGAGATTTTTTTAATCCTGTAACACAACGGATCAACGACTAAAGACATTACATAATGGCATACAGGGATAACTAACTTCCAACATTTAATGATTCAACCTACAATGGCCAACAACCTATAATGATCCCACAAAGGAGATTTTTTTAATAGTCTAACAAAACGGATCAAGGACTCGAGACATTACACAATGGCATACAGGGAAGTTCATCCCACAAAGGGTAATACCTTACAACATAAAAGTAAAATTATATAATTATATATATATATATATATAAATATTATATAATTATATAAATATTATAATTAAAATATTATATTAAAAAAGTTTCCGTAGTTTAAATAATTGTAATTATTAAAAATGTATATAAAACTTCCAGCACAAATCCAATAAGAGGTAATACCACCAAACTGTATATGTCAAGATGGAAGCAAACATTACATGTGAAATGCTAACGTCAAGTACCCAAACTTGTGGTCGTTGGTCAAGACATTGAAAATTTAGTTTACATGATTAATACACGATGGCAAAGTCCAGCGCCGAAAGAGAATAGCGACATATAATTCAACGTTATTTCATTACGATGGACCATTTTCCACTTTATTTCATTACCCTGGCCGTTGCAGCAGGCAGTAATGAAAGCAGCATGTATCTGCATCCTTCTAATTGTATTCTCATGACCACCCTTGTAAGTTGTTTGGACATTAAATTCTCAACACCCCATGGAGATGAAGATATTATTAGTCTAGTGCTTGCCCTTTCTGTATATATACCCATCAAAGACTAGAGGGTTTGCAATCACATGCATGCAGAGAGCATCGAATTTATCGCATGCTCTCAGAAATGGGGAACTTCAAGATTTGCCCAGCAGCTCCTGTTCGAGCAAGTCTGGTGGCGTTCATCCTCATTGTGCTTAGCCTTGGAGGAACCTGCAATGGCAGCGACGTCAATTCCAGTAAATCCAACTCCCTAAATGGTAGCGTAATATTCGACTGCAACGCCTGCTCGGAAAACCACCTTGCATTTTTAGGTTTGCCAACTCTTCTCAACTCACCAAATAATTATTGTAACTCTTCCATCATTTCAATTGATATAATTCTTTATCATTTCCACGTCACATTGTTTAACGACAATTTTATCTCTTTCGTGTCATGTTGTGTGGGGAACAGATGCACATGTGGCCCTGGAGTGCCAAAGGGGCAATCATTTGTCTGCCAGCGGAACAGCAAGCGTGAATGCTAACGGCTCCTAATCCACATGGACAAAGTGGAATTGGGAGATCTATGTTCAACCGAGGTTGTGATGCCAAACAACAAGCTCTGCTCTTCAGCAAAGACATCTGCTCCCTCCACTCCGGAGAAGTTGAGTGTCTCAACTCCACTGACTTGCAACCATGTAGCAACCACAGTGGATCAAAGGTCCAATTTCAAGTTGTCTATCAATTTGCCCAAATTTCTGAGTTTTCAACCCTTACCAAGTCCATGGAGTCAAAGCAGTCACTTAACTCTGAATTGTTCAAAAAGAAGCCCTTACTCGAACTTCCTCTTTTGCCTTTCATCTTCAAGTCCAAACCATTCCCCAAGCTTAAACCAATATTCAAACCTCCACCCGTTCCTCTTATCTTGAAACCGAAACTGTGTTTTTCAAACCGAAACTGTTACTCAAGCCTCCTCTCTTCTTGAAGCCTAAACCATTTCTTAAACCTAAGTTTTTCAAACCAAAACCTCTACTCAAGCCTCCTCCCTTCTTGAAGCCTAAACCATTACCCAAGCCCAAATTCCTCAAACCTAAACCTTTACCCAAATGACCACCAATGCCGAAGTTCTTGAAACCAAAACCCATACCCAAACTACCACCAAAGCCCAAGTTCTTCAAACCTAAACCCATGCCTCAACTACCAACAAAGCCCAAGTTCTTCAAACCTAAACCCATGCATGAACTACCAGCAAATCCTAAATTCTTCAAACCAAAACCCTTACCCAAACTACCGCAAAAGCTAGAGTTCTTGAAACCTAAACCCATGCTCGAACAACCACCAAAGCCCAAGTTCTTCAAACCAAAACCCTTACCCAAACTATGGCCAAAGCGAAAGTTCTTGAAACCTAAACCCTTACCAAAATTACCACCAAAACCCAAGTTCTTCCAACCTCCTTCTCCTTAGCTAAAATTGCCCCCCACTTCCTAATCATAAGACTCTTCACCCCTTTTCACTCCCTTATCGACTATGTCTAGTTAATCATCCTTTCATTATTTCTTCATTTTGGTAGCATATTGTATCATCTTAATGTAATTGTTATGTTTATGATATATTATATTTTTAATTTTTTATTGTTATAAATGAGATGCATTACAAACCATGTTTTTTTATAACTTATTACTTAAATACTTACTATATTTTCAATATTTAATTGTCTAATGTTTATATCTAATTCACAATTTTAAGTAAATTCATAGTGGTTATAAATTTATTGTTTGCTTATAAAATGACAAAACCAAGATCTATACATCTCCACAATGTTATGCAATATTATGTTTCCATGTGTTTTAACTAAAATATAGCCACAATAATAGTGGTTGATATTCACATTAGACATTAATGGACGATTCATCTAACATCATAAATTTAAAAATATTATGACAAAGATATTCAAGTACCATTTCCCTTGACTATACCATTAACTAAACAATTCAAGTGTTCCTTCGTGACCACTAAATGAACTTAGATTGGCATTTTCATTAATATCTACATCTAACATTTTAAAGGAGCGTGGGAACTATACCATGAATTCACCTATTTTGTAGCTTTAGTAACTTGCACATTAATACATTATTATCCAAATTATTTCATTCCAACATTTTTTATTTGTCTCTTAATCCTAATCCTAAAAAGATTAGATATAGGCTAGTGTAAGTGTGTGCATTAAAACTTGTAGATGTGGAAGGTTCCCTATCAAGAGAACCAATACTATCAAGTCTCTAAATTTCTTAAAGAGAAATAATAAGAAACAAAATTGTAATTAAATTTTGTGAAACTAAAAACAAAGTATGTTGAAAAATTCATATATATATATATTCTTAGGGTGTAATTGTGCTAGATAATAAAAATAGTGTTTTTAAAGATTTATAAATGGTATGGATTACATATTTTTTTTTGAAAATGAGACATATTAATTTTTAGCTAGTCCAATCAATTAATCATAGTAAACTTGTTCATACTTGATTCTTTAAATGGTTTTCTTGGTCTACTACTTTTATTATATCTTTTAAAATCATAAATTTATTTCCATTGCATTTATTAGTTAATTTTTTTTGTTTTTCCTCGTATTTCCCATACCCCAAGCATTGAGACAAGCCCAAGTGATTCTATGCAACATTATTAGTCCTATGTCACTCTTTGAATGTAACACATTTCAAATTAAAACATGGAATTCATGTAGTAGAGTTGATTATTTATTAATCCTACATGTATATGTCGTCTACCTTTTTTTCCTTATTTTCTTTATGATTTGGTTGTAAATTTCTTATTTGATTTTTTAATGTTCAAGTCATTTGGGTTATTGAATCTAGTTTCATTTTTACTTTCGTGAGTTACTTATGTCCTCCACAATTTAATTATTATGGTTCACTATTATAAAAGCACTAAAACATATGGGGAAAACTAACAACATCTTATTATGAGTTTTACTGAGCCTTTAAGTTTAGCACTTGGGTAGTATGCTTGTTATTCTAGTTTTTATATACATTTATATTATCCTACAAAGAACACACAAAAAAATTGATCAAATATAAAGAAAAGAAAACATTAATTATAAAAAAATTGATCAAATATAAAAATAAACATTAATTATGGAAACATGACCTCAAGATACTTATTTTATGTAAAACTTTATTCTTATTGTAGGAACATGATAAGGGAAGTAGAAGAGATTAAGTACCTCTAAGCACTAGGTATTACATCAATTGATCACTTCACTTGGCCATTATCTTATTTGGATGGTGTTGCAATAATACAATTTTAGGCATATGTTTATTTGGAGAGATTAAGAGACAAAAGATAGAACTACATTATATGTTAAATGATAGTGTTTAATATTAATATCCATTCTTTGCATTCTTGAAATTATGATGGTTTTAAATGTAATTATCTCTTCTACTACTAATAATAATAATTAATATTGGAAAAAAATAAATTAAAAATAATAATTAATAAAGAAAAAAAAATTGAAGTGAATATAACCAATGCTACATAGTAGGTAGTCCTACTGCATAGTTTAAATATAGTTAAATTAAAGTGAGGTATTATTAAGTGTGATTGTTAGGTAATAAAGAAATATAGTAATAAATTTGTTATGTGTAATTAAATAAATTTATATAATAATATAATTCCAAAATCATGTTTGATGTTATATTTAAAAAAAAAAAGAAATTTGTAATTATTGTAATAAAAAAATTATGTTCGATTAAAAAATTATAATTTTTTTAATGAAATTTTTCTTTAATTTTAATTGATATATTTAGATATTTGAATGACACATTTATATTTCAATATTGTCATTTTAATTTATATAAAATTTAAAATTTAAATTATATATGAATAATAATTTATATTATAAAATATTATTTTAATTTTAAGATTATTTATTATAATTAATTATTAATTAATAATAAAATAATTAATATTAATATTAAACGGAAAAATTAAATATAATTATCATTAAATAAAAACCAACATTACAGAAAAAAATATTATTAATTAATTTTTAAGTAATAAATATTCATAAATATATTTTATGGTCCTATGTGAATATTAACTTATTATAATATAATTGTTGAAATATATAAATAATAATTAAAATATATAATTCTAAAATGTATATAGATTTAAGAAAATATATTGTTTGTTTGATTACTTAATATATATATATATATATAACCATTAGAATGACTTAATGAATGTTCAAAAGCTCAATGGATATTGTAATGCTCCATTATCCTAACATGGGGTGTGTAGGTCGTTAGCATTTTTGGGGTAGAGTGCTTCTTTATACGATGAAGGCTTTGTATCTACGGCTTCACCTTTTGTGCTGGATTAACATACACGTTCGTGGGACGAACTGTGTAGCGCCCTAGCGTTGCGGCCCGGGCGCGCGCCCTCCGCACAGTGAAAAATGACTAAGTATGTCGAGCGCTCCACTAACGCGACGGGTGAATGCGCGGTTATGGAGAGCGCATTGCGAGTTTATATGGCGATCTGGGCAAACACCAACCGACGAGCCGACGTGGGAGGAGCTTATGCGATGGGAGCCTTGGGTGGGCGGTCCCGCACGATGGGCGGGCCGACCTCACATTGGACGATGGCGTGCGGAGTTGGTGAAGGACGGATGGCAGGTCGGCTGGGCGGATACTCGCTCCAACATAGCGTATAAACCAATGAATGAGTTGTTGGTTTGAGGCATCATCTCATCGCTCTGATGCATAAGTATCAAGCGCGAGGTAGGGGAAGGAGAGCCGCAGGTCGCAAAGGGGCATGCGCCCGCAGGTAGGGCAGCGGACTTGGTATTGCAGACGGTATAACGCGGTTGAACCAGAACGCAAGCGCGGGTGCGCTCGCTCGCCCGTCGGGTGAACGATCGGGCGTGGGCGCAGGGCGACCCGCCCACCCGTTGTTGGGTGAATGCCACGTGAGCGCCGGGCGTTGGTTGTATTGTGAGCGCCGGGGCGTTGGTTGTATTTTGGGCGCGGGCGTTGGTTGTAGGTTGGGCGTGCACGATGGCACGGCGCGCCCTCCGTTCGGGCAAACACACACATACTTCGGTTGAGGTTCAGGCAGACCGCCGTGCGCTCTTGCACGGGCGAGCGCCCGCCCAGTTGTAAACGCCAGTTAAGCTTTGTCTCCCGGTCATGTTGTAAAATCTTTACTATAAGAAAAAGATATTTATTACATGTATTGTTGTTGTTCTCGATTATGTTTATCATGCTTATTATAATGGAATTCCGCACATTATAATTTAACAAGTGAAGTTTTATAAAATTGAAGGCGTAGTTCCTAAAACACTTAACCGTGGAAACGGTGAGTCGTTTAGGCGGTGCCGCACCCGCTCAACTTAAGAAAAAAAGAGTTGGGGGCATGACAGGTGGTATCAGAGCAGGTTCACGACTAGTGAAGCCGGTGTATGATGAAGCTGATACACACCTCCACTTCGTGACAGGTGGTATCAGAGCAGGTTCATGGAAGGTTGAAGCTGCGGTGAAAGTTGATTCAGGGTTGAAGAGGCTTGATGATAAGCGACGAGAACGGAAATGTATGCAGGTTATGGAGAAATCATGGATGAACAGTCTGGGTTTCGTAGACTTGATGGTCTGTGGAAAGACCACTCAAGCTCTTGTGGACACAGGGGCCACCCATAACTTTATGATGACACGGTTGGCTAGAGATGTCAGACTGATGATCCTTCCATCCAACATGGAGGTCAAGGCAGTGAACTCTAAGGCTAAGGTGACGGGTTTGGCACACGAAGTGCCGGTACAGATAGGAGACTGGACGGGTCAGTTGGACTTCACGGTGATGGAGATGAACGACTTCGATGTAATACTTGGACAAGATTTCTTGAAGGGAAACAAAGCTATTGTTGTCCCCTTCTATGATGAGGTGGTGCTAGTTGGAGAGACACGAACTTGGACTTTGCCCACTCATAGGAAAAGGAAGGAAGTCAAGGTACAACATGTTTCTGCACTAGGTTTGGAGAGAGCCATGAAGGAATCAGACGTGGAGACATATGCCGTGATGTTCAAGGGAGTCGAAGGTGATGAAGTGGGGACACCTATTTCAGCTGAGATTTCTGATGTGCTTGCCGAATATGCAGATTTGATGCCTGATGAGCTTCCGAAGAAGCTTCCACCAAGGTGTGCGGTGGACCCTAGCATTGAGCTTGAACCAGGGAAGGAACCCCCAGCTAAAGCACCTTATCGTTTATCAGGGCCTAAGTTGGAGGAATTGAAACGGTAGCTAAAGGAGTTAGCTGATGCAGGTTTCGTTAGACCTTCAAGGTCCCCATATGGAGCTCCAGTATTATTCCAGCGAAAGAAGGATAGCAATGAGCTAAGGATTTGTTGTGACTACCATGCATTGAACAAACAGACGGTGAGAAACAGGTATCCTTTGCCATTGGCTGCTGATTGCTTCGATAAGCTTGCGAAGGCCCGAGTGTTTTCCAAGCTAAACTTGAGGCATGGTTACTATTAGGTGCGGATTGCTAAAGGAGACGAGAAGAAGACCGCGATCGTAACAAGGTATGGTAGCTTTGAGTCCCTCATTATGCCGTTTGGGTTGTGCAACGCTCCTACGACATTTTTCACTTTGATGAATGATGTCCTACGACCGTACTTGGACTCGTTCGTAGTGGTATACTTGGACGATATAGTGGTTTACAGTGATAACATGGAGGATCATAAGAAGCACTTGGCGATGGTTTTCGAGGCACTGAGGGAGAATCAATTGTTCTTGAAGAAGTCTAAGTGTGTGTTTGCTCACACCGAGATTCCGTTCCTTGGGCACATCGTTGGACAGGGGTACATACGGATGGAGCCGAGCAGGGTGAAGGCTATCAAGGACTGGGTTGAACCGAAGAATGTCCATGATATGAGGGTGTTCTTGGGCATGACCAACTACCAACGGAAGTTCATAGAAGGTTACTCCAAGGTAACATCGGCACTGACAGACCTACTGAAAAAGGACAAGAAGTGGTGTTGGACGGAGAAATGTCAAAAGGCATTTGATGATTTGAAGAGAAGGATGGTTACAGCACCGATACTGAAGTTACCTGACTTCGGGAGATCGTTTGAGGTGCACACTGATGCTTCATATTTTGCCATAGGAGGAGTTCTTATGCAGGATGGGCATCCGGTGGCCTATGAGAGTCGGAAGTTGCAGGATAGAGAGCGGAGGTATCTGGTTCATGAGAAGGAGATGACTGCGATCATCCATTGTCTTCATATATGGAGGCACTACTTGATTGGGAAGCCTTTCGTTGTCAAGACTGATAACGTTGCAGCGAGTTATTTTGCATCACAACCGAAGCTTTCTACAAAGCAAGCTCGTTGGCAGGACTTCTTAGCAGAGTTGGACATGTCTATTGAGTATAGACCGAGTAGACACAATGCGCTAGCAGATGCCCTTAGTAGAAAGGGACATCTTGCACCATTGGAAGGAGAAGACCAGGCAGCAAGGAGTAGAAGTCGGATTCAGATGTCGGAAGAGATGCAAAACAGTCTGAAGGAAAGTGTGGAGACCGATACTTTAGCGCAGAATATAGTGAAGCAGATAAAGGAAGGGAAGACATGCAGGTTCTTTCTACGAGACGGTTACTTGTTCTTTGGAAACCGACTCTATGTTCCAAAGACATCTGGTCTTAGGAGGCACCTCTTGAAGGAGTGCCACGATTCTCCATGGGCTTGCCGCCCAGGGCAGCATCGTTCTTTGGCATTGTTGGAGAGAGGGTTCTTTTGGGAAAAGATGTGAGAGGAGATGGAGGAGTATGTACATACGTGCATCATTTGTCAGCAGGACAAATCGGATAATCAGAGGCAAGGAGGACTGTTGCAGCCTTTACCTATTCCAGAGAGGCCATGGATGAGTGTCTCTATGGACTTCATTGTTTCGTTACCACAGGTGCAGGGGTATAATGGGATTATGGTCGTTGTTGCTCGTTTTTCCAAGTATGTTGTCTTTGTTCCGACAAAGATACCTTGTGGAGCTGAGCGTACTGCCGAGTTGTTCTTTAAGAACGTGGTGAAGTATTGGGGTATGTCATTGAGTATTGTGTGTGATAGGGATCCATGATTTACAGGGAGATTTTGGACGACATTGTTCAAGTTAGTTGGGACAGAGTTGCTGATGAGTTCGAGTTACCATCCGCAGACAGATGGGCAGACCGAGCATATCAACGCATTGCTGGAGGACTACTTGAGACATTATGTCACGGCTGATCAGAAGAATTGGCCTAAACTCTTGGATATTGCTCAGTTTAGCTACAATATTCAAAAGAGTTCTGCAACAGGGTACAGTCCATTTTAGTTGGTGAATGGACAGATGCCGGTTGCTCCACATACCGTTGAGACTACAGATCATATGAGGAGTCCTCATGCAAAGAGATTCATGAAGGCTTGGGAGGAGACCTTGGAGTTGGCACGGTTGCGCTTGCATGATGCTGCAAGGAGAATGAAGAAGAATGCTGATCGGGGAAGACGGGATGTGTAGTTCAGTGTGGGAGATATGGTGTTTCTCAGGATTACCAGGGAGCAGTTTCAGCTAGCTAAGGGGACGACCGCCAAACTGACACAGAAGTATGAGGGACCATTTCGTGTGGAGAAGCGAGTGGGGGAGGTTGCTTATAAGTTGGAGCTTCCGCACCATATGCACATGAAACATCCAGTTTTTCATGTGAGTCAATTGAAGAGATGTAGGCTTGATTCAGACCATCCAGAGAGAGTTGAACCGCCGAGAGGACCAGCTGGGATAGTGGACAAACCAGGCTTGGAGTTGGAGAAGATACTGAGTTATCGGACTACAGGGATTGGTTGCCACCAGAAATGGGAGTACCTTGTCAGATGGAAGGGAGCACCGGAAGAGGAGAGTTGGGAATCAGAGGACTCACTTTGGAGATGGAAGAGGAAGATTGCGAGATTTGAGCGGAGAGTACTTAGGCATGCAGGATTGTCGAGGGCGACAATGATTTCCAGTGGGGGAGGATGTAGTGCCCTAGTGTTGCGGCCCGGGCGTGCGCCCTCCGCACAGTGAAAAACGACTAAGTAGGCGAGCACTCCACTAACGCAACGAGTGAACGCACGGTTATGGAGAGCGCATCACGAGTTTATATGGCGAGCTGGGCAAACGCCAACCGACGAGCCGACGTGGGAGGAGCTTATGCGATGGGTGCCTTGGGTGGGCGGTCCCGCACGATGGGCGGGCCGACCTCACGTTGGGCAATGGCGTGCGGAGTTGGTGAACGACAGATGGCAGGTCGGCTGGGCGGATACCCGCTCCAACATAGCGTATTAACCAGCGAACGAGTTGTTGGTTTGAGGCATCGTCTCATCGCTCTAACGCACAAGTATCAAGTGCGAGGTAGAGGAAGGAGAGCCGCAGGTCGCAAAGGGGCATGCGCCCGCAGGTCGGGCAACGAACTTGGTATTGCGGACGGTATAGCGCGGTTGAACCAGAACGCAGGCGCGGGTGCGCTCGCCCGCCCGTCGGGTGAATGACTGGGCGTGGGCGTAGGGCGACCCGCGAGCCCGTTGTTGGGTGAACGTCGTGTGAGCGCCAGGCATTGGTTGTATTGTGAGCGCCGGGGCGTTGGTTGTATTGTGGGCGCGGGCATTGGTTGTAGGTTGGGTGTGCACGGTGGCATGGCGCGGCCTCCGTTCGGGCGAACGCACACATACTTCGATTGAGGTTCAGGCAGACCGTCGTGTGTTCTTGCATGGGCGGGTGCCCGCCCGATTGTAAACGCTGGTTGAGCTTTGTCTCCCGATCATGTTGTAAAATTTTTACTATAATAAAAAGATCTTTATTACATGTATTGTTTTTGTTCTCGGTTATGTTTATCATGCTTATTATAATGGAATTCCGCACATTATAATTTAACAAGTGAAGTTTTATAAAAGTGAAGGCGTAGTTCGTAAAACACTTAACCATGGAAACGGTGAGTCGTTTAGGCGGTGCCGCACCCACTTAACTTAAGGAAAAAGGAGTTGAGGGTGTGACAAACCAGGACCTGTGCAGTCATAGCATGAGTTGGTTGGACAACGAATGCCTTTGATATAAAGTATTTTATATATTTCGATCACTTTTCATAGTTCAATGTGACTTGTCTCGTATATTTCTCAATGTGGTAGATTTAATGAATATGTTGTAGGAGATTTTATGAATAACTGTCCTTTAGTTATCATGGCTAGATAAGAACCATTCATCATTACAAAAAAGAAAAAAACAATTGAGCCAATCAAAATTAAAAGAAAAAAAACTAAATTAAATTTAAATCGTTTTATAATGTGAATCTTATCTAATGCCATTTGATTTTTAGTTAAATAATTGGTTAATGTCTTAAATAATGTTTTATCACCTTACAATAATAATAATAGGTAAAGAAAATAAAACATTTTTAAAAAGTAAGTCAGGAACATTTTTAAAAAATAAAAGACTAAAATAAATTTACAATAAAAAAATAAAAATGGTCTAATGACACATGGATAAATGTATGAAGATTTCTTATATTTTTGGAACAAGTTATTTTATTTAAAAAATGAAAAGGGTAATGTGAGATATTCATTTTTTGGGAGAATTCTAAGAAAATTGTTGATTGAAGACTTTTTTTATATTTTTAGAATAAGTTGATTTATTTAACAAATGAGAAGGAGGATGTGAGACATTCATTTTATTGGGAGAATTCTATGAAAGTAGTTGATTGAGGGTTTGAGGGTGTTCAATTGTAAAAATACTATAATGCATAAGTCTATTGTTAGGTGGAGAGTTATTCCCAATATGTTAGTTGTAGTGTTCTATGACATATGCTAGTATATGTCACTTAGATCTCTACAAAATTGTAAGTGAAATTGATTTTTCTTAACTTAGAGGTATGTTTTGATTAGCAAAAAATTTAGTGTCGGAATTTTGCAAATGGGCTATCTTTTTTTTGGATATTTGCTCAAAAAAAATTATTCCCTAATTTGGTTAAAAATTCAGACATTTTTTACATAATTATGATTAAATGGACAATATTCGCCAAAATTTTATCAATTCTAATAGTAAATTATAGGGTTTTTATTGAATATTCACCTACAATCTATACATAATATTAGTCAAACCAAAATATTCACCTACAATACAATATATAGGAAAATATTTAAATCCTTAAAAAATACCTCTAATGTTGATCACCCACTACACTCATATATTATATAATTATCAATTAGATCTTCCTCATATTTATCACCTAATTATTAAAATTATATTTTAAATTCAAGCTATTACATATCATATATCATATTAGCATAGTTATAACCATTGAACCTATAAATATTTATACAATTATGTGCATTTCTAAATTTATTAAATATCTAGTATGATTATTAAGTTTGATTTTATGGAATAATAATATAAACTATGTAATATATTAAAGTAAGATAATAATAATATATAATAAAAACATTATTTAGTATATATGGAAAATGTGAAATCTCATCACTATTTTAATCTTTAATAATATTAATATAAATTTCATCAACTATTTTTAATTTTAAATAATATTTTTTATTATGGAAATCTATATATGTGTGTGTGGTGAGGTAGAGAAAAGCTAACTGATATATTATATTCTATGTTGTTTAAGTTGATTTATGGAATAGTGGCTCTTTATATTTATGCATTTATGAAATATTTTGATTAGGAAGATCTATGTGAAGGGATCATTTGATGTTATCCTTAATCATAAATTTCAATCTCAAATTGTGAAGATAATTAAGCTGATCGTTGAACTTTGACCTTGAAATAAAACACTACCATATATATATATATATAATATATATATATCATGTGAAACTATGTTAAAATACTATTATTTCTATTGGTATGAATGAGACTATTTCCCCTTAACTTCGCATGCATTTTGAGGTTAATGGAAATGATCCATATTCCCTTGATCAAATGGGTTCCAACAATATGATTGGATTTATGATCTATCACAATTTTTGACAGTTTTTTGTTGTTCGGTGCTAGCTCAACACATAGGAAGTTCCGAGCATCTTGCTGAAATGGCATTGGTGTGAGTATGTTGATCGAATCATATTTATCATAAAATTATTATCATAATTCATTTAACATCTAGAAATTGATGCTGGAAGTAATTAAAAGATATTTCTAATCATTTTGGATGTGAATGTTTTCTAAAGAGGTTTAGAAGTGCAAGATTTATTTCTAGAGAACCTATGTAAAAATTTCCTCTAAATAATATACATAAATCAATAAATAAAAATAGCCATTACATACTCAATGGGAACACATCTTTTTGTGTGTATTCACATCAATTTCTCTTGAATTATTACATGTACTTATTTGTGAATTAGAATGGGATATTGTTTTTCTTGGTTAATGGTTAAAATTATAATTAACCTTTATTAATCAAGAAAACGTAGATCATTCATTAAGTTACTTAAAAATAATCTCATAATAGAAGTTATTCATTCCACTAAATATTTTTATGAAATGATAAAGAGTATTTCTTCTTTTATATTTTTTAACTTTAAATCTGAATATAATCCGTCAACCTTGTTTTCGTATTTGTTGGTTGTGCCATTTATTTCATTTTTGTTCTTATATTTGAATCTACAATCATTTTTATTATAAACCCATAAATATCTTTTATTTTTTATTTTTAATGCTCAAATAAATTTACTAATCAATGTCCCCATTGATTTTTAATTGTGTTATTAATTGTCACACATTTTACCATGGAATCTAAACTCATGATGTGTAATTTATTTTTACTCTTTCAACTTAAATTGTTCAGCATTTCATGAATCCATAAGGCACACTTTCTTTGATATATGATTTAATGTATGATATGATAATCATGAAAACAATGTAGATTTGGGAATGCCCTTTTAACCTTGTACTTGAGTTTCAAAGTTGTGATACTTGTTTGAACATCATTAAATTTCTATGTAATCATTAATTGATAGGTTGTGATACAAGTTTGAACATGATTAAATTTCTAATTAATCATTAATTGATAGGTTGTGACTTCAATACTCTGCATAATATTAATATTAATGTTGGATATATTGATGTGTTGTACATTGGAATCATCATCAAAGAATAATAAAGTATATAATTATTAAATTGATAGCTTGTAAGTTGCTTTCATAGCTATTCATATTCATGTTCACTCACTACATCGACTTCATGTGCACTAACCATGTTTTCCATTCCCTTGATCCAGTGCATCATTTTGCATCATCTCCTACATCATCAAAATTGTCATTCTCCATGAACTAATGCTTGCCACTCCATGAAAACTTCCACCATTCATATCACATCCTTATTGGTTGTGCATGCTCCATTCATTGATTTGAATTATAGTTCTGTTTTTTCATTCACTAAATCCTCACTAATATTCCATCTATTATCCATTCATATCCTCTCTCAAGTTTGCTCTTCTTTTTCCTTTGCATCTCTGCATTCCCAATTCTTTGCAATCCTTTATTCCATGTAGCCCATTCCATATCCCCATACAATTTTTCTTTTCACACATCCATTGTATCCACACCTTCACATAAATTTTCTAGCAATACAAACCATCCATGCTTGGTTTCAAACACTTGTGCATTAGCTCTAGTCACCATTCCTTCCGATCATTATTTCTCTCACACCCAGCCACATACCTAGTCCACATATGATTCCTTGTAATACATGATTTCTTTCAGACAAACAAGTATTTAAAAAATACTAATTTGAATTTCCTATCAATCTGAGTATTATATCAATACCACCTAGAAACAATTTCTATTGTGAACGACAATTTGACTATGTTTTCTCTTAGTTGTAGATTTATTATTTGATTATTAAGTGTTGAAGTAATTTGGGTTCTTGAATCTAGTTTCACAATAAATTTTGTGAGTCACTTATGTTCTCTACAATTTAGTCAATCTTGTTCAACATTATAAAAGCATTAAAACATATAGGGAAAACTAACAACATCTTATTATGAATTTTACTTGTCTAGTAAGTTTAGCCCTTGAACCTTATACTTTTTATTGCAACTTTTATTTACATTTCTATTATCCTTCATAATAGAACACAAAAATAATATCCAACAAATATAAAAATAAACATTAATTACAAAACTACAACCTCCGTATCTTTATTTTATGCAAAACCTTATTATTATTATAGGAACATTATATGAGAAGTGGAAGACATTAAGTAGAATGAGGTACTACTTCCATTGATCATCTTAGTTGGCCCATTACCTTGTTTGGTTAGTGTTTCACTAATATCAACTTAGGTATCAACTTGTTTGGAGATATTGAGAGACAAAAAGAGAGAATTGCAACATAGCTTAAAGATTTATTAATGTTGTTATAATTTCTAATAAATAGATAAAATAATATATTTCTAAAAAGTAAAAGAATAAAATAAGAGTAAATTATTTGAAAAACTAAGTTACCAAAATCATAAAACAAAAAATAGAAATTGCATGATGGCACATAACTATGTTAAACAAATATTTAGACAAAAATTTGGGGAATTAACACAATTTGCATTTCATATAGGAATTTTAGTGTAGTAAAGCTTCCTGCCTCATTAAAATTTTACCTCCAACATAAGTTGGTTGAAGTAAACATCTTGGGGATCCTCTACTCCTTTATTGACTCCTCACTATGAGATCTATATCATTAGGTGAGGGTGAGGTGAGGATTGAAAAACTAAATTGTAATCTTGTTGTAGAGCTAATTAATAAAATTAACCAATAGCACTTTCTATTACATTTACTTTACTTGTCTCTTGATGGTTTGAGTTTTCATATGCAAAGTCTATTCCAAAAGCAAGTATTGTAATCATTTCAAACAAGTGTTTTCTTTTCATGTTTCAAGTCTAATTGGATATTTATGTCTTGGCGTGATGACACATGAATTATGTGCATGAATATTTTCCTTCCATTTTTAGAACAACTTGTTTTATTTAATGGATTAATTTTCGTTGCATAATTTTAAGAAATAAGGAATTAACTACTACTAGTAGTTGATCAGGGGCTCAACGGTGACTAGATATAGAAACACAACAATGTAGTTGAGCCTATGGTCAAGTGGAGAGTCATTCCCAACATTTTGGTTGTGGTTTGTCGGTTAGAGACTCGTGCACACTAATTCAATCTCTACACGGTGACTAGATATAGAAACACAACAATGTAGTTGAGCCTATGGTCAAGTGGAGAGTCATTCCCAACATTTTGGTTGTGGTTTGTGGGTCAGAGACTCGTGCACACTAATTCAATCTCTACAAAGTTGTAAGTGAATTAGTTTTTTTTAATGTTGAAGTATGCTCTCATCACCCACTACATCAACGGATTATGCAATTATCAATGAAATCTTCCTTATGTTTATCAACTAATTGTTGACTATTATCTATATAATTTGTGCCTAATTATGTTTTATTTTTAGCCCATCATATATGGTATTGGATTCTAGTTACAACCATTTGGAACTTGCCTAGTCGCAACCATTGCAATTTATGAATCGTTATGCAACTACATACATGCTTGTGTTTTTTTGTTGTTTGTTTTTTTCCTTTTTTTTAGTATTGTTCACTCTACTAGAGATGGGTACTACCTACTTCCATGGAAAAATCACCTATGTCTAAGTGAGTTGGTTATCCTTCATGTATAAATTACTCTTAAAGAGTGGCCATGTGAGACTAAAAGCTAAGTGAGGAGAATAAGAACAACTCCTCCCTACCACCCTAGCTACACCCACTTAACACTTACAAACTTAAGCTTATTAAAAATATATTATGATTATCAAACATGATTAGATAATATAATAATATAAACTATACAATATATTAAATTACATAAGATATATATAAAACATTTATACGTATTTAAAATATTTAATCCATTTATTTTTATTTTATAATAAGATCTTATTATATATAAATATATTTATATTATATTAATATGCTTATTCTTGTACGCATGCATCTAGACAGTCACTACATTTGCAGTTTCCATCTGTACTGAAATTAAATTTAATATTATATATAATATATGAAAATGCTGCGAATTTATATTAATATTTATAATTATTATTAAAGGAATTTGTCTTTTAAATAATTTTAATAATTAAAAATGTATATAAAACCTCACGTACAAATCCAATAAGAGGTAACACCACCAAACTGTATATGTCAAGATGGAAGCAAGCATTACATGTGAAACGCTACCGTCAAGCACCCAAACTCAGTCGTTCGTCACGACTAGTTATAATGGCCATTGATATTGAAAATTTAGTTTACATGATTAATAAACAATGGCACAGTCCAACGCCGAAAGAGAATACCGACATATTATTCAACGTTATTTCATTACGATGGACGATTTTCCACTTTATTTCGTTACGCTGGTCGTTGCAGTAGGCAGTGATGAAAGCAGCATGTATCTACACCCTTCTAATTTTATTCTTATGATCACCCTTGTAAGACGTTTGGACATTAAATTCTCAGCGCCGAATGGAGATGCACATATTATTAGTCTACTGCTTGCGCTTTCTGCATATATACCCATCAAAGACCAGAGGGTTTGCAATCACATGCATGCAGAGAGCATCGATAATATTGCATGCCCTTAGAAATGGGGAACTTCAAGATTTGCACCGGAGTTTTCAGACCCTTACCAACTCCATGTAGTCAAAGCAGTCACTTAACTCTGAATTGTTCAAAAAGAAGTTCTTACTTGAACTTCCTCTTTTGCTTTTCATCTTCAAGTCCATACCAATCCCTAAGCTTAAACCATTATTCCAAATTCTACCTATCTCTCCTATCTTAAAACCAAAACTATTTCTTAAACCTAAGTTTATTAAACCAAAACCTCTACTCAAGCCTCCACTCTTCTTGAAGCCTAAACCATTTCTGAAACCTAAGTTTTTCAAACCAAAACCTCTACTCAAGCCTTCTCCCTTCTTGAAGCCTAAACCATTTCTTAAACATAAGTTTTTCAAACCAAAACCTCTACTCAAGCCTCCTCCCTTCTTGAAGCCTAAACCATTACCCAAGCCCAAATTCCTCGAACCTAAACCTTTACCCAAATTATCACCAAAGCCGAAGTTCTTGAAACCAAAACCCATACCCAAACTAGGACCAAAGCCTAAGTTCTTCAAACCTAAACCCGTGCCTCAACTACCACCAAGGCCCAAGTTCTTCAAACCTAAACCCATGCCTGAACTACCACCAAAGCCCAAGTTCCTCAAACCAAAACCCTTACCCAAACTACCACCAAAGCTAGAGTTCTTGCAACCTAAACCTATGCCCGAACCACCACCAAAGCCCAAGTTCTTCAAATCAAAACCCTTACCCAAACTATGGCCAAAGCTAGAGTTCTTGAAACCTAAACCCTTACCAAAATTACCACCAAAACCCAAGTTCTTCCAACCTCCTTCTCCTTAGCTAAAATTGCCCCCCAATTCTAATCATAAGACTCTTGACCCCTTTTCACTTCCTTATGGACTATATCTAGTTAATCCCCCTTTCATTATTTCTTCCTTTTGGTAGCATATTGTATCATCTTAATGTAATTGTTATGTTTATGATATATTATATTTTTAATTTTTAATTGCGATAGATGAGTTGCATTGCAAATTATGTTTTTTTAATGACTTATTACTTAAATACTCACTATATTTTCAATATTTAATTTTTTAATGTTTATATCTAGTTCACAATTTTACGTAAATTCATAGTGGTTATAAATTTATTGTTTGCTTATAAAATGAAAAAACCAAGATCTATATATCTCCGGAAAGTTATACAATATTATGTTTCCATGTATTTTAACTAAAATATAGCCACAATAGTAGTGGTTGATATTCACATTAGACATTAGTGGAAAATTCATCTAACATCATAAATTTAAAAATATTTTAACAAATATATTCAAGTTCCATTTCCCTTGACTATAGCATTAACTAAACAATTCAAGTGTTCCTTCGTGGCCACTAAATGAACTTACATTTGCATTTGCATTTATATCTACATCTAACATTTTAAAAGGTCATGGGAACTATACCATGCATTCACCTATTTTGTAGCTTTAGTAACTTGCACATTAATACATTATTATCCAAATTATTTCATTCCAACATTTTTTATTTCTCTTAATCCTAATCCTAACTAGCTTATTATACATAAGCTAGTGTAAGTGTATGCATTAAAACTTGTAGTTGTGGAAGGTTCCCTATCAAGATAACCAATACTATCGAGTCTCTAAATTACTTAACGAGAAATAATGAAAAACAAAATTGTAATTACAGTTTATGAAACTAAAAACAAAGTATGTGAATTTATATTATATATATTGTTCTCTTTGTGTTAATTGGTTTAGTAAAATTAGTATTTTTATAGATTTATAGATTGTATAGATTACATTTTTCTTTTTTGAAAATGAGACATATTAATTTTTAGTTAGTCCAATCAATTAATTCATAGTAAATTTGTTCATACTTGATTCTTTAAATGATTTGCTTGGTCTACTGCTCTTATTATATCCTTTAAAATCATAAATTTATTTCCATTACTTTTATTAGTTAATTTTTTTTTGTTCGTCTTCGTATTTCCCATATCCCAACCATTGAGGCAAGCCCAAGTGATTCTATGAAAACATTATTACTCCTATGTCACTCTTGGAATGTAACACATTTCAAATTAAAATACTGAACTCGTGTAGTAGAGTTGATTATTTACTAATCCTACATGTATATAGCATCTACCTTTTTTTCTTTTTTGCATTATAGTTTTGTTGTAAATTGATTATTTGATTTTTTTAGTATTCAAGTCATTTGGGTTCTTGAATCTGGTTTCACTTTTACTTTTGTGAATTACTTATGTCCTCCACAATTTAATTAATCTTGTTCACTATCATAGAAGCACTAAAACATATGGGGAAAACTAACAACATCTTATTACAAATTTTAGTGAGCCTTTAAGTTTAGCACTTGGGTAGTATGCTTGTTATTGTATTTTTTATATACATTTCTATTATCCTACAAAGAACACACAAAAAAATTGATCAAATATAAAAATAAACATTAACTATAGAAGGACGACCTCAATATATTTATTTTTATGTAAAACCTTAATCTTATTGTTGGAACATGATAAGGGCAGTAGAAGAGATTAAGTAGCTCTAAGCACTAGGTATTACATCAATTGATCACTTCACTTGGCACTGATCTTATTTGGTTGGTGTTGCAATAATACCATTCTAGGGATTAGTTATTTGGAGAGATTAGGGGACAAAGATAGAACTACATTATATATTAAATAATAGTGTCTAATATTAGTATCCATTCTTTGCATTCTTGAAATTATAATGGTCTTAAATGTAATTATATTTACTATTAAAAATAATAATAATAATAATAATAATGGAAATATAAAAATTAATATATTTATAAAGAAAAAAAAATTGAATTGATATTACTATGCGTACATGTAGGTAGTCCTACTGCATAGTTTTAATATAGTTACATTAGTGAGCTACTTTAAGTGTGATTGTTAGGTATAAGAAATAGGTAATAATATATTCAAAATCAAGTTTGTGTATATTTTTAAAAGGATTTTTTTTTGTATTATGTAACAAAAATTTATGTGTGATAAAAAAATTATAGTTTTTATTTAATGAAAATTTTCATTAATTTTAAAGATATATTAGATATTGAATGGCACATTTTTTAAATTGAATATTTGTGATTTTATTTATATTAATTTTTAAATTTAATTTAAATTATTATTATAAAATTATTTTTAATTTAAATATTTAATTTTTAGTTCTTAATAAAAATAATATTATTATTAACAATTAATTATCATTAACATTAAATAAACAATTACTGTCATTATATTAAACTTTGAAAAATATTTATTAATTATTTAATATGGAATATATAAATATAATTATGTTATGTGAATATTAACTTATCATAATATAATTTAAAAAATATATTTATATATAATAATATCTATAATATTAATATATTATTTATATTATTTGATTTAACATTTG
>APFE031264126.1:91815-118827 GCA_000404065.3 Pinus taeda | reverse complement strand
TTTTCTGCCTCTTGCTTGGCAACCTATAAGTTTTTTGCTAGTTGTGTATTCTCGTAAAATATTGAACATTTGATCTTGTTGCTCCTCCATAGGCCAAGATGGCTTCGGAAATGGCAATTAGATGCTTCCTAGTATCTGACACTATCACCCTTTCTTTGATGAATGCAGGTGAAGCGTGATTATTCGAAAATTTCTTCCTCTGCAATTTTACAATCCTCTTATATAACTCATCTAATGATAGGTTCTACATATCCATGACTAGATCATCATCAAGGAGAACAACATCTCCTTACTCGCTTAGGGATAGCTCTATTGCTGGAGGTGGTGGAGATTGAGGGATGACATGCGGTTCTCTCGATATCATGTCAACATCTTCACTTTGCAGCTCCTGTTCCAACTCTATGTTTGTCATTTCCATCAATTTATCAATTTGCTGAGCAAGCTCCTGATCCTACATATGTCAACCTTCCTCCTTAGCTATTGGTTGTCCCAGTTCTTTAACTATTATCGGAACTTTTTCCTCTGTAATCATGCCTTGCCTTTCTTCTTCTTCCCGCTTCTGCTTCTCTTCTCGATCTCTCCTCCTCAACTCCTGTTCTTCCTTCAACTTCATTTCTACTTCCGGCATCCTATGCTTTTCTCTCTTCCTCCAATCTACTCTCTTCATCATTTACTTGCTATTTTCTTCTACCGCCAAAGCTGTCTTCATGATAAAAGGATCTGCTTTAGTTTTGCAACTTTTCTCTCCCTCTGGACTATCAACAATCTTCCCCTTTCCCTTGTCCTGCATGGGATTTTTGTCTTCTTTTCTTGTTGCTTCTAGAACTTCTACTATTTGTGGAGCAACCTTTAAATTTTGTACTATATTGACTAGTTGATTGAGTCTAGAGGCATTGTAGTAGTACCTCCAAGGATCCTCCTCTGGCCAATGAAATGCCTCGTTGATCACAAAAAGTAAACTCTTATACAACGGTCCTTGCAAATATTGTGGGGATCATATAAATTAAAGTCCTTAGTGTCAAATTCGAAGTTCACAATCTCCTTAGCCTCGACATATCTGACTTTCAAGTTCTTTATCTCATATAATTCAATCTGCAATGGAAGACTGGGCCATGGTGATTTCTTCTTCCTATGTAGTGTTGCTACAACCCTATGGCGAGATAATATGATACTTCTTCCATGATCAATTTTTCAGTGGCATACCTTGGTAAGACATGTGGAGGCTTCTCCCCGCCAAACACTCTGATGAAGGTGCCACCTTATGAGGCATACCAATGTAATGTCTATTATCGCCTCCATTGCTTCTTGGGACATGCAAGGTGGATCTTGTTCAAATATAAGCTTGTATAGCAAGATGATAAAGTGTTCAGTTAGTTGTGCCATTAACCCTTGATAAATGCATTTTGAAAGTAACTTTCAATAGATGTTCACGGCAGTCTCTCATGGTGTCCATGTCAAGTTCATGCCAGGGAATTGTTGTTGTGCATAGATTGCATCCAATAAATATGTAGACATATAGAACCTTGCTTGCTCATCCTTGGGCGGATTTCGAGCCTATGCTACATAGGCCTTCAATTATTGAGCCAACAGATCCAACCAGTTGGATGGCCTCCCATCATTCACCAACTAGTCCAATGAGACTACCCACCCTTCAGGAAAGGTTTAAGTTCTCTATTGACCATAAATTCTGCAAGCGAAGATAATCAAGAGTTGGTTAGCCTTCCTAAAGGGACTTTATCTTGCACACATGAGTGGGTGTCTATCGAAACTTCGATGGCTCTTTCACCCAACAGTTGAAAATGTCTCTTGTGTTCATGTAGTTGTGGGGGTCATAGAAGAGTGATTCCATGCGCTTCACTGGCTTGGAAAAGTGATACATATGCTGAAATTCTTCTCCCCTAAAGGTGGAAAGCGTTTTCTTGTTGTCACTGCTCAATTTCAGTTTTTTCAATCGTATGTGAGAAAATCCAATTGATGATGTCTGCACATGGGAAGGTGGGATACCTGCATGCAACCTTGTATAGCCCTAACTGTCGGATGCTAAGATAAACCTATCAGTCCTCTAAATCTTCCTCAAAGTCCTTTGCAAAAATTTCTTTGATCTGTTGCCATGTCAATGTTGTTCCCTACTCTATAAACAACTGAGTATCTGCATACACTAGTAAATCAACTGATGTCTTCTCAACTTCTTCCCCAGTACTACTCTTGATGGTTTCCTTTGATGAAACTCTCTTAGATGCCATGGTAATAGTGATTGCTAGAGAGGTGCTCAACAACTTATGTACCTATGGGAAAGAGAGGCCACTCATGGAAAGAAAATGCCAGTTTAAAGAAAAACAACTTACAAGGCAAGTTCAAGTATCAAATAGGGCACTAGATGGGAAGGATTGCACAATTTTTTCTCACAAGGGGAACTGGCTACCTGTGGGAACTCCACAGTACCAAGGTGGAAGCCTGCTAGTTAAAAATGCGCAATGCGTAGTTCAGCCTGGGCAAAGGCATGGGAGAGATTTCACATTGCACAATCTTAGTGGCCAAGTTGAGAGGTTGGTTCCTAGAACAACACAATGCGTAGTTGGAGCTAGATTTAACTCTCCACTGTGCAATTCTAGAGGCCAAGCTTGCGGCTTAAGCCTCCAAATTGCACAGTGCCAGTTGTGTAAAGTGAGATCAGGCCAAGGGAAGTGTGAAAAACAAGCAAATCTAAGAGATAATGTGAAGCTAAGTGCAGATTTGAATAAGTGTAGATGAATGCATGTGAATCAAGTGCAACTATTGATTGAATGAGAGGAAAATGAAGTAACTAAGGAGAATCCCCACAACAATGACTATTAGTGCAAAAAAATGAAAACTAATGCGACACTTGGGAAAGGAAATCTATAACTTGAAACAACACTTATACAGAATAAAGCAATTCAAAATGCCAGAAATCATGAAGATAAATAAGTGAAACAACACTCACATAAGCCAAACAACAAAAAGCGACAGAAAAAGTGGCAAAACGTCACAAAAGAAAAACTTACCAAGAAAAACAATGACGATCACACCGAAGGCTCCTTGATCTCCTCGAGAATGTTAGAGCTCTAAGATCGAATATGAAAATGAGCCCTAGTAGCGCCGATTAAATATATTTGGACAAGTTAGGGTTTGTGATGTGCATGCCTAAAATCAAGGAAAAAGCGACCCTTGGCAGTAGTTTCTAAAAATAACACAAGTGCCTCCTTTGGGATACTAAAATAGATCCCTATTTTTTAGGGATGTTTTTTTCTTTTTTGATTTTTTTGATTTTTCCGGGGAATCTTGTCATGCACATTGCCGGGAAAGACTATGAAGTTCCGGGGAACTGGGCAACTTTATGGCTCAGTGCACTACATAGTTTATGAGCTCAATGCTAGGTTGCCTCCTCATGAATGCACATATTCTGAGCTCAGGGCTCACTGGCAGTCTAGACTGCACAATTCCCATCATCAAGGTTGGTTTCCCTCAAAGATTGTGCTGTTTCTGGGGGCAAGCCGAGTGCAGCTATGGGACCAAGTTAGGATATTGTCTTGTGAGTTAAAAAATCAACTGAGTGAGCAAACACAAGCCAAAATGAACATATGATTCTCAGTCGAAGCACGAATACATGTGTCAATGAGAGATGAGCTATCATGGTTAAGAAGGAAGGCTCCAAAATTGAAGCAAAGGAAAAATTTTGGAGGGTGGTTGTATCCGCTACAATAGGACTCCACCGCCATTTTCTTTCCTCTGTAAAATTAGATTTGTTCAAGGATTCATAACCTAGTTTATCTATAGAGTCCCCATTATTGAGATTTTTGGACCACACCGTATCATGCTCTATGTCCTCTTTTAGTCTAATAAAGTTTGAAAAGAGAAGATTGATACAGGATTCTAATCAGTTTCTTCTTGGCCTATCAACCCCCATATCAATGATTGTTCTCCATCTCTCTTGTCCTCATGCCTATGGGGTTTGTGCCTTGGCATATGATAGAGCATAATATCTTGCTTGGTGAAGGTAGTCTATAAGGTAGCATGCTTAGTGGTTCAACGAACATAAGAAAAAGTAGAGGGGAGAATACAAGACTTGTGTTAGCCCTCGAGAGGTCTTGAAGAAAGGAAAGGAATATTTGTTAATGACAACAATGAAAGAAGTAGAATATAGACATCATATAATCAAGTTTATTGTTCTACAACCATTGCCCAATTTAAGTAACACCATCTTGTTAATGTTTTTTTTGTCAAGGTAAAAGAGACCAAGATTGAGGGAAAATCTTGTGGGGAAAAAGAAAGTCTCTCCTCGTTTCTATAAAGGTGGTAATATTTGTGTAAGATTATCATGTATGTCTTCTGATGAATGCGATGGAGAAATCCTAAATATAAAACCCCAACCACTAACATGTCTTCCAACAAGGCTCTCATATAGCATATTTTATTTATAAGCAAATGAAGAATGTGAGTGTATATGTGTGTGAAGAATTTTCAATCAACTGGTTTTTATTTCAATAAATATTTTTCCTTCCTTTTAAGATAAAGTAAATTCAGGACCAACAATGAATTTACAAGACGAAATCATAGTGAATATGGACAAGTCATCAAAGAACATAAATAAATGTTAACTGAATGATCAATTTCAAGGTACATATTCATTCATACATTTATGAGGAGATATATTTGATACAAAACAATAGATAGAAATTAATGTGATGGTTCAGGTTTTCAAAGAACTATAAAATAGTTCTATGCATTCCATGATCTTAAGAGCACTTATGAACAATCACAAGATTCCTACTGCTTGTCTAGAAATTAAAGTTTTAGAACCACAAATGGCATGCCCTCTTGGAAATAACTCTTTGCGAGAGTCAAAATAATAGTATAGACTCTATCTATAATGGAATGGAATTGGACTCCCATGGACTGTATAAGAATGATAGAAAATACAATCAAGGATCAATTTTACAAATATACAAGATAATTAATAAAGTTATATGATCAATGACCTAGAAGAAAGAAAGGGAATTGCTCATAATAAAATAAATAATACTCATAAAATTGCATAAGGATAATGTACAAAAGAATTTGTCACCATTTAAATTTGTGATTGGAAGATAACATTCAAATGGTTCTTTCAATAAAATATCAATATGACAAGTTTAACAATGTTTGAGACTATCATATAAATTGTAAGTAAACTGCATTAATTTTTTACAAGCTAGAGATCTTATTCCCTGTCATGGAATTTTTTAGAATAATGGAGAAAACATAGTGAGTCCTACATTAATCCAATTGCTCAACATACATAGAATAACCTATTGGGAATAAATATGAGAAGAAAAGATGAAACGGAAAGTCAAGTTGGTTGATTCACAAAACTCTTGGAAGGAAAATATTGTTAGAAACCAAGACAATAGTGAGAGGGGGGAGGTGAATTAGTATTGTATTACTTTAAAAAAATTATTTCACTTGTAAAGATACTAGGACACCAATAAACTCTTCATCAACTAATTCATATGAGCATCAGAAGAATCAACATAAGAATCATAAGTGGAATGCATAGATTCTTCATACTTTCTTTAAATTACTTCACAAAGGAAAGCCTCTACTTACTATTACAATGTTCTCTGGCTACAACTATAAGGAAGCAACTACTTCCTTATTTATCAACGATAACTAAAAGGAGATACAACCCCTAAATTTATCATCTACCATGTAAAGGAGCTCCAACCCCTAACTATTTACTAGCCACTACAAGAAATAACTACAACCCTTTATCTACAAGCTACTACTTTCCTTACCTCAATGACTCATATTTCATACCATTTTCAAATTCAAATCATGAATGGCACTTCCTTTTAACAACAAATAATTGTATCTTCTCAATCTCTCACCATAACCACCATAAAATCACCTTCAACAATCTTTGATCACTAATCAAACCACCAAACACACCAGCAACATCAATCACACACACACACTGACTTTTTCTTACAAATTCAATTATGCTTTTAAAGAATTTGGATTGATATTTTTAGTTCTTTGATATTTAGTTAACTTTAACTCTTTTATTGCATGAATCTTTATTTCTTAATCATCTCATACTTCTATCAAGTCTTCTTACCATGACCTTCAAGTCTTCGAACTCTTCTTACGTATCTCTACAAGAAAAACTCATAAGATACTAGCCCGTTCACATGAAAATTCTATAGTATTTATTTAAGCATTGTGAGCCTATATTAAAGGCCTTTGGGATTATGGATGAATTAGTCAACAAATTTGAATACTTTGGGCCAAAATGGAGGACTTTTCATGTGAACTGGCTAGTAGCTTATGAGTTTTGGTACTAGCCCGTTCACATGAAAAGTCCTCAATTTTGGCTAGTATTCAAATTTGTTGACTAATCCATCCATAATCCCAAAGCCCTTCAATATAGGCTCACAACACTTAAATAAAGACTATAGACCTAATTTAGGCCTAAGCACTTTATATATATAAAACGCCGCATATAACCTTCCATGGGCTCCTTTCGTGCTTTAGCCCTGAAGGCTTAGTCAATAATGCAAGTATTTTGCACCCTAGATAATTACTTCTGCATAGAACCCAGTGTGGTGATTTAATCTTTAGCCCCTGTCTTTATTTCCCTAGCGCACCTTTACAAACACCTACGATGTTACGTGTCATGTGGGTCCGCCCTACCAAATGTGCCTTCACCCTTGGTCCTGCATTATGCTATGTACGACACTGTGTCTGAGAGGGGAATCAACATGTGGCTTCCTCATTTGCACTCACTTTGAAACCTCGTGAGGTCCCTAGTCCTGGATAATGTGTCCCAGTGGGACCTCTCCTGCATATTTGGACCAATCAATAGCCTATTGAGGTGCGTTTTTCTTTCTGTGCTACTTGCCACCTTGTCTCGAAGCCTTGATAGCATGGAGATATTCACTTGTGCACCTTAATTTCCTTTCAGAGCTTCCCTTCCGAGATGATGTCATTCTTACAACACCAATTCTATATGGTTTCGTTTGAGTGGTGACTCTTTTCACTCATATTTTGCACACTTGACCACATGAAAGTGATGAAAACACTTGCCACATGTCACTCGTGCTAATATCATGTTGACATCATCATGTCAATGTGTCTACCATGCTATCACCATGAGTCGATAAAAAGCTTCCACACATCTTCCAGCACAGAGAGTGAAGGGTGCCCAACCCTTGGTTTTGCGAGGATTTCTTCATTAAAAATTTAAAGGGTCTGGACCTATTTACCGTTGTGTCAAGTGTTGAATCTTTTTCCACATTGCTCGAATGTGCATCATCTTGGGGCTTCACCTTTGAGCAGAACTTCATACTTCCAGGGAAGGTCTCCTAAGGTGAGTTGTCTCTTGGGGACCTCCCACTGCAATGCTTTCACCAATCATCGCCTTTGTGCACCTGTTGAGTCCTCCCAGTCTTATGTCATCCAAGGATTCTTCGTTTCACACAAATATTTCTTATTGGGAAGTCCTCCATTGGGAATGCATGAAAGTGGGCTCCTTCGTCGACCAATCAACTCTACTTCCGTTGTTATGATGTCAGTTATATTCTCCTATATTATTCGTTAGAAACTCTACTAATGACTTTGTCGTGTTTGGAAAAAGCGTTAAACTTGCATCATTTTGACCCTACTTCCAAATTAGCTTTGCAATTTGATTGGGCCTTGGGGCTTGTCACCTTTGATTGGAAATAACTTGTGATGCAAGAGGCCATTTTCAAACTTATATATACCACTAGAAAGATATTTAGTAGCTCTATTCATATAAATAGTTTCCAACTACATTTGAGATGACCTGCTATACCAGAAATGGCTCCAAAGTTACTGCACCCATCATTTCCTTTGTCATACTTGAGCTAATATTGTTTGTGACCACTTATGCCTTTGCAATCATCTTCTTCACCTTTTCCATCAATGAAAACATATTTATGATATTTTCCCCCTTTGGAATTGATGGAAATTCCATAATAAAACAAACAAAACAATACCCACATAAATCAAGAATCAAAGCAAAAGCAAGTGTACTTCATACTTCTCTTCTTCTCCTCTTGTGAATGTTGCTCCCCCCTATAAAGCACTTCTCCTACTTTGGCGGACTTCTTCCTTTAGTGGACTATTTCTTTCTTCTTTGATGTACTTCTCCTTCTATGGTTGTACCCCTCCCCTTTTCTTTTGTTTTAGGTACTTCTCCTTTTGTGTGTTGTGTTTGAAGTCCTTCTACCCATTTAACATCAATGGCAAAAATACCAACATGCTCCCCCTATCAACAATCTCCCCCTAAAGAAAGATATAGTGGAGGGATTCAAGAGGAAATACTCCCAATATTTGCCTTAAATACTCAAATTGATCTCTTGGGAGAGGTTTGGTGAATATATAAGCTACCTACTCTTTTGTAGGTACATATTCCAACTTAACAACCTAATTTGCAACTTTCTTTGTAAGAAATGGTACTTGATTTGAATATGCTTTTTCTTTGAATGAAAAACAAGGTTCTTGGAGATGTTGATGACACTTGTATTATCATAGATGATTGGAATAGGATGATCATAGAATACTTGTACATCCTATAAATTTGGCTTTATCCATATGAGTTGAGTGCAACAAGAAGCTGCAACTATATATTCTACTTCAGCAGTAGATAGAGATACTGAAGCTTGCTTCTTGCTCATCCATGAAACAAGACATTCACCAAGAAACAAAGCACCACCACTAGTTCTCTTTCAATCATCTACATCACTTGCCCAATCAGCGTTAGTAAAAACAATTAGTGAAAAATATTTAGCTCGGGGGTACCGAAGTCCATAGTCCATTGTGGCTCTCAGATATCTAAGAATCCTCTTGGCTATGGCTTTGTCTGGGGGCAGCCTAAAATCTTCCAACAATATCAATTGCTTGCATGATGTTTGGTCTTGAGGCTGTCAAGTATAAGAGGATGTCAATAATATATTTTTATAGAGTCTAGTCAACCTCTGGCGATTCAACATTCTTTCTAAGAATGGATCTTGTAACCATTGGGGTGCTTACTAAAGAACACTCCTCCATGCCAACTTTCTTCAAAACTTCCTTGAGATACCTGCTTTGTGAGATAAATAATCCTTTGGAAGACTGAACAATTTTTAAACCAAGGAAATAACAAATTTCTCCAAGCATAGACATCTCAAATTCAACCTTCATATTAGTTAAAAGTTAGCAAGATAGTTGATTTGAATCAATGGAAAAAATAATATCATCAACATTGAAAATTGCCACCAACAATTTGTCATCATTAGGTTTTACATATAAATTATTCTCAATTGCCCCTCTTTTAAAACAACACTTGAGCAAATAATTATCCAATTTGGAATATCAAGCCCGTAGGGCTTGCTTGAGGACATACAAGGCCTTTTTTATATTGCAAAGATAATCAAGATTATCTGACAACTCAAAACCATTAGGCTACTCAATGCAGACTTCTTCCTGTAGTTCTCCATTTATAAATACAGATTTGACATCCATATGATATACCTTGAATTTCTTGAAACAAGAAAATGCTAAAAACATTCTAATTGTCTCTAATCGAGCAACAAGAGAAAAGGTTTCATCAAAGTAAAAACCTTCAATTTGTGCATAGCCTTTGGAAACTAATCTTACCTTGTTTCTTACCAATTCATGTGGCTCATTCAATTTGTTCCTGAAGGCCCACTTTTTTCCTATCACATTCTTGTTTGTTGGTCTTGGAACAAGTTCCCAAGTATAACATTTCTCGATCTGATCTAGTTCTTCATGCAATGTAGCTTTTAACCAATTATCATTTGGGTTGGCTTGCGCAACATACTTTGGTTCCACCATAGATACCAAATCTACATTCACTTGAGTAGGGGTATTTAGCAGTCTTCTTCTTGTCCATACACCTAATTTTAAATCACCAACAATTTGGTCATATGGGTGATGTTTTTGCACATACATTATAGGATCTTTGGTTTGAGGAATGAGAGGATATTCATTATTTTCATCTGAAAGTGGCTCATGCTCCTAGTCGTCATTATTGACTGGATCACTGGAGTTGTTATTTATTGATTGATAAACTTTAGATTCGATGTGGTCATCCACTTTGACGTCAATGTAGTCAAATATCCTCTTTGCATTATTATTGTAGCATCTATATCATGTAGAAATTATGGTGAAGATTTCTAACTGCTCATGAATTTTTAATCAAAATCACAAGAAGCAAACCTACTTTATTGCTCTACAAAATTCAATTAACAATTTAGAACATCAATAACAAATATCCAATGAGAATTAAAACACATGCACACACTATTTTTCCATGGGAAATCAATCTGCTGAAAACCCCTTTTCCTGCTTGCATTAATATAATGAATAGAGATGTACTACAATTACTATCGCAATCTGAGCTCAACTTGCAAGTGAATAACATATCTCTCTACTCTTTAAGAAGCTCTGACCCAAAATTAGTCAATTTTTGCCTCAACTTGAGCCCCTATTTCCTTGCGTGATTCTCGAGGAAATTAGGCCTCTATTATTTAGAAATTTCCTCCAAAATGCTTGCACAATTCCTAAGGTTGATCATCTCACTGCATGCAACACATGTACACTCAAGACTAGTCTACAATTGAAATTACACCACCTTGGAATATCTACCACGGCTAGGAAACTCAAATTCTCTACATGCACTAGCTATTTCGGTTGATTGATCACTTTACTGGACGATCACTGAGTTAGAGTATTGTACCAATACACAATTAACCTTCCACTAGTTCCTCCAACAATTAGAACTAGTTTAACTGAAAACAACTTGAGATAACAGATCTTGATTTTTAGAACTAGCAATCACACATTCTTAACTGAACTCCAACTCCTCTAACTCAAATTTACTGAGTAAATTGGGTGACACAAGCCATGTCACACAAGTTAACTACATCCAAGTTATCTAGTGATGTGGAAATTTGAATTTTCTCAATTTGACCAAGGAAAAATCAAATTGAGACTTTCTTGCTGCATTTTTCAACACTCCCTCCCGGAAAGAAAGGGATTATAAACCACCCCTATCCTGCACCTATGGAACTCAAACTTCCCTATTAACAAGGCCTTTGTCATTAACATCTTGTTCCTTTGTTAGAATGTATTGTAACAAGATTATCCACCACTACACAAAGTCCTATAAATGGTGATACCAGATATCTATATGCTTGGATCGATCGTGAACTATAGGATTCTCAAAGAGCTTGACACAACTCTGATTATCACAATAGATCACAGTTAGATCCATCACCTGACCAAATATTACCACAAGTATCATTCTCATCTAGATCACCTCACATCTTGCTTAACTTGTATCCATGTATTTTTCTTCTCTCGAGTTGAATGCCACATATCCTTGCTTATTGTTGTACTAGGAAACAACTGCAGAACCAACACTGAAAATTCCACCTGATGTACTCTTCTGGTCTGATGGAATCCCCACCCAATCTGCATCTGTGAAGCCACACAACTTCGCTCCCTCTGTCTGTATGTACCATAGTCCAAACTAGGTAACATATCTAGTCGTGTGTTCATAAGATACATTGATGAAATCACTAGTTGTTGATAAATGGTAGCATCCACTTCCTCATTTGAAGTGGCATCCTCCTTCCTCCAGTTGGTCACTAGAGGTGTCTCCATGGGTTCACGGCTCTCCATGCAGAATATTTGTAGTATCTCATTCACATACTTTCCTTGAGACATAAAAAATTCCCAAACGCCTTTCCATACTTCCAAACCAAGGGAGTAGTGCATGAGACCCATGTCCTTCATTTCAAATTCCCTTGCAAGGTCCTCCTTGCAAGATTTGATCAACTACTCATCACCAGTTATAATAAAATCATCAACATATAAGACAATAATAATAATTTTACCTTCTACCAAGATGTGGTGGAGGTTTGCATCTAATTCACTTTTGGTGAAGCCCAAACCGGTGATATAGTTGTCGATCCCGGTGTGTCAAGCACGAGGTTCTTGTTTGAGACTGTATAATGCTTGCTTGAGCCTTCACACATGAGACTCCCAATCAAATGTACCAAAAAATTCTAGTTTCTCGATGTACACCTCCTCCTTAATAACCCCATTGAGAAATGTTGTTTTTACATCCATCTAGTGGATCTTCTACCCCATATGTGCAGTCAATGCAAGAATTGATCAAATGGATGAGTACCTTGTGACAGGAGAAAATATCTCCTGAGACTCTCCTCATAGTTAATTCCCTCAACTTGAGAGAATCCTTTGGCCATGAATCTAGCCTCATACTTCCTTATGCTTCCATCTACTGCATGCTTAATCTTGAAGATCCATCTCGAACCCACAACTAATTTATCTGTTGATCTTGGGACCACTTCCAAAACACTGTTCTTTACATTGGATTTGTATTCCTCCACCATTGTATCAACCCATAAAGGTTTCTATACTTCTTCCTCGAAAGAGTATGGCTCAGTCTCTACAATCTTAGTCATTAGAGACATGTATCCAATGTACCATTCAAGAGACCTTCTCTGCCTCCGCAAATTTGAAGGAGCACCCACATTCTCCCTAGCATCCTGCACAAGTCTCTCACCTTCCCTAGTTCTTTTCCTTCCTTCTCTATATGGTTCGCTTGAGTGTTTGTCTCCACTCTCTTCTCCTCAACTTGTGCTTGCTCCACAACTTCCTGAGGCTCCTCCTTTGGAGCTAAAACTCCCCTTCTAGTGGGATCTAAAGTTCCATCTCAAGAGAGCACCACATCACTTTCTCCTCATCAAACTTTACATCGCTTCACACAATTATCATTATGAGGGATGGAAAGTACACATGATATTTGTGGGGCATCTCTGTGTAACCCACAAATACCCCCAATTATGTTGTTGTCTCAATATTCTTGCTTGATTCTTTGTACACTAAGGCTCCAAAAATCCTGAAGTGAGAAGGCATTTTCCGGTGTAACCATACCAAGAATCCGATGAGGACTCTCATTCTTCAAGTAGACTGTTGTGTTACATTCCTCTACACATAATTACAATGGTAGGCCTCAGTCAGGTATCATAGCTCTTGTTTCTCCCACAATTCTCTAGTTCTTCCTCTCAGCTACCCCATTCTATTGTGGGTTGTGGGTCTTGTCAACTCTCTTCAAATGCCTTTTTTGCAAAAATTGTTTTGAATTCATTCAAAACATACTCTCCTCCATTATCTCTCATGAGAGCCTTCACCTTCCCTTTTATTCCTTTCTCAAATAGTGCCTTGAATTCTACGAACTTGGAGAATGTCTCATCCTTCTTCTGCATGAAGAAGATCCAACACTTCCTTGAGAAGTCATCAATAAAAATGACAAAATATTTGTGTTTGGTAGTGGAAGTTGTCGAGAAAGGTCCATAGACATCAGAATGGCTCCTTTCCAAGATTTCATGTGCTTTGTAGTCATGACCATGGAATGTGGATTTTGTATACTTCCCCAAGGTACATCATTTGCATATATCTTGCTGCTCTAGTGCTCCTTTGGGGAGGCCAGTGGTTAGTTTCTACATAATCTTCAAGGCGCCATGATGTAAATGGCCAAGTCTTCTATGCCAAATTTCACTGACATCGTGGCTCTGTACTTTCTCCACCTCACTGCTTAATGCAACACAATATTCCACATCTATCATTTACATGTTCTCCACATGAACCCTGATCTACTTCACTTGTCTCATGGCTATGTGTATCAGGAATTATTTCCCTTTTCTAAATATCACATCATAACGACGGTATTCCAAAATTGCAACAGAGATGATATTTTTCTTTAGGCCTAGAACGAACATGACATCCTTGGGTCTGAGGGGATCCTGACTCACTCTAAAAGGTAACTATATAAATCTCAGTCGCATTGTACCGTCTTTCATCCCCCATCTCAATATGCATCTAGATATCTTTCTCCTATAGGTCACTGAAAAACTCTCTACATCTTGTCATGTGGAACGGGGCACTAGAGTCTAAGTACCACACACTCCCTATCATTGTGTTGGCTATGTATGCGATAAGGGTGAAGTAAAGCTAAAAATATGAAGCTAAGGCTTCACCTAATGCTCCTCATGAGGTATTATTTCTCAACTCATAGTGCCCAAATTCATGACAATTGAAGCATTTAATTTTGGAAAAATATTTCTTCTTGCCCCCTTGGCTAGATTCTGGTTTGGTTTGAGATTTATTCATTTTTCCCTTCTTTCCTTATCCAACCAATGAAATTTTTTTCTTCATCCTTTCCCTTGGATGAAGTCCCATCTCTGGTATTTCACCTTATTTCCTCATGTACCAAATCATACCATAAGCATTCCCAATTCAATAGTTAACTACTCCCTTCCATTCACCGAGTCTTGATAGCTATGCTAACTCTTGGGAAGGCCTAGAAGGGCTAGGCTTACCAATTCATCTTCTGCAACATTAACAACGACCCCACCAAGTTCATGATGAACTTGAGTGAACCTGCTCAGATACTGCAAAATAGTGTCATTATTCTGCATCTTAATATTTCAATTCTTTTCTTTGAGTGTTAATTTCCTATGGTCGCTGCTATTTTGGAATAAAAATGGCATTGTCTGCCACACTTCATAAGGATTTTCTTTCCCATGGATATTTGAGACAATTTGATATTGCACTCCCTCCAAGATTATTCTCCTTGCCTTGGCTACATCTTTCTTCCATTGGGCTAGGTTTTATGCATTAGATGCATGTGGTTTTGCAATATATGTCTTGACAAATTCTAACAATCCCTTTCATCCAACACCGCATCAATGTCATCCTTCCATGCAATGAAATTAGATCTTTCTTCCAAGGAACAATCTAGTCTCATCATGTTGAATTTCATCTTCCCAACTCTAAAGAGATCCTGCGACACTGAACTACAAATTCAAACCTCCTAAGAAACAACTTCGAAATTCTTGTTCTATTGCGAATCCAGCTTTGATTCCATGTATAAATTATGGTGTATATTTGTAAATGCTCATGAAGTTTTAATCAAAATCACAAGACATAAACCTACTCTATTGCTCTATGGCATTCAATTCACAATTTAGAACATCCATCACAAACATGCAATGAGAATTAACACACATGCTGTAAAAATTATCGTGTAGATTTACAACTACCCATGAAGTTTTAATAAAAATCACAAGACACAAACCTACTCTACTACTCTACAAATGTTAGTTCACAATTTAGAACAAAAATTTTAGACATGAAATAATAAATAACACACATGCAAACATTATTTTTCCTAGGGAAAGCAATCTTCTAAAAACCCCAATGCCTGCTTGCATTAATTTGATGAATAGAGATGTATTAGAATTGTTTTGCTCAAATGAGCACAACCTGCAAGTGAATAACCTATATCTCTGCTCACTGAGAAGCTCTAACCCAGACATAGTCAATTTCTACCTCTACTTGAGCTCTCATTTCATTGCGCAATTCTTGAGAAATTTGGCCACTATTATTTAAGAATTTTTCCAAAATGGATTGTGCAATTCCCAAGGTTGATCATCTAACTGCATGCAACACCTATACTCTTAAGACTAGACTGCAACTGATGTTACACTACCTTGGAATCTCCACCACAGTTGGGGAACTTGAATTCTCTGCATACACTAGCTATTTTGGGCCGATTAATCAGTTAACTTGATGATCACTGAGGTTGACTAAAGTCCCACTGCACAATTGACCTTCCACTAGTTCCTCCAACAATTGGAACTAGTTTGACAGAAAAAAGCTTGAGATAACTGACTTTGATTGCTATGAATTAGAAGTCACACATGCTTAACTAATCTGAAACTCCTCCAACTCAAATTTATTGAGTAAATTGGGTGACACAACCATGTCACACAAGCTAACTACATCCAAGTTGTCTGCTAATGTGGAAATCCAAATTTTCTCAATTTAATCAAGGAAAAATCAAATTGAGAATTTCTTGTTTCGTTTTTCAACACTCCCTCTCAGCAAGAAAAGGATTAACAACCAACCCTATCCTGCACCTATGGAACTCGAACTCCCCACTTGACAAGGATTTTTTCAAAATGTCAGCATCTTGTTCCTCTGTCGAAATGTATTGTAGCAACATTATCTGCCTCTACACAGTCCCATAAATGGTGATATTAGATATCTATATGCTTGGATTGACTGTGAAATACAGGATTCTCAGAGAGCTTAATGAAACTATGTATTGCATCTCAATTTTCAATGAGTTATTGCTTCGTGATCTGGTGTCTGATCAAATTAGTAGTTAGAGAAACACAAGACCAATAGAACAATAGAGAAACCCCAACCCCAAATGTTTATTCATGCAACAAACAATTGGATCTATGCTATAGAGAAATGAGATCACACCTGGTATCCTCACAAATCGGAGAAGGGTTTTGACTTCGATGTAGATCTTGCTCTCCACTCGAGTGATCCAACACATCTGCAACATATATTTATCCCTGCACACAATCAAAACCAAACAAAGACAACAAACCATATTCCTCGAAAGAACGTTAGATCAAAAGCAATAGAAATAAGCATACAAGATGTTGAACACAAATTTATATAGGGAAAGGAACATATGTTTCCATTAATTATGAAAACCCAATACAATGTTATACCTTCGCATCCAAGCCTCCTCTCTGCAATCTGGCAGAGTTTCCCCACTATATCCAAGAAATGAGTATGAAGAGTAGCATACAAATGGAAAAAGACCTCACAAGATCACTCTTACAGCAAAATGGACACATAGGCTCAAGATCCAACTCTCAAAACTAACTCTTCAAAAACTAGTCAGACCCTCTCGAATGATCTAGTATAAGTAGGTAGAAGAGAGGTCCCAGGAGGATGTATCTTTATGCTCATGACAAAGATAAGTCATAGAAACTTCTAACTGATAAGCCCTAGCCATCTTGAATAGGTGACAAATCGAACTAATCTCCTAAAGACTAAGGCACTCTAGAAGTCATCCCTAGACATTGGCACTAAAAGAGGGAAAAATTCTTTGGATGCACTCATAAGGCAAGGCTGAGGGAATCTGGGAGGCTTTGGATGCACTCATAGGCCTCCATACTAGCTTTTGGGGGGCACACTGGAGAAAAATGAGTCTCGGGTCTAGAAAAGGTCAACCAGGCTCAAGGGCTAAGGCTCACTGAGCCAGAGTGGTAAATTAGGCTAATAACACTATGATTATTACAGTAAATCACAGTTGGATCCATCATTTGGAAAAATAGTCCTACAAGTATCTTTCTCATCTAGATCACCTCACATGTTGCTTGACTTTCAACCATGTATTTTTCTTTTGCCGAGCTAAGCACCACATATATTTTCTTCATGTTGTACTAGGAAACAATTGTGGAACTAACACTGGAATTTCCACCCAATTTACTATTTTAGGCTGATGGACTCCCTGCCCAATCTACATCTTGTGTAGGTTTTAACCCCATACAGAAATTAACTGCATACGAATTCTAAAAACAGAAAATAAACAATGGCGAGAGAATAAAACATAAAACATATATACATAGAGATTTTCCCCTAGATCCCAAAACCAAGACTACCAGAATGATTTTTCATTATGTTCCTTTCAATGTTACAATACATATATATACATGTTGAATAATCCATTAACCCTAGATTACAACATAATCGTAGTTCCTTTGACCAGATCTACAAAATACCATGGGCAGAAAACAATCATGCCCAAAACTATGTGCAAAAACCACGCACAAAACATAGGTAGGTCCGCCCAACTAATATAGGGTCCAAAAAAAATTTAATGGCATTGCCCTAAACCCATATAGAGGGGGGCTACCACCCCCCTCAAGCCCTCCGACAGGGAGGGCTGTCGCCCCCCTATTACCCCCTGTTATGCCCGTCGCAATGAATAGTGGGGGATATCGCCCCCTCTATGAAAGAATATAACACACACCCAACATTCTGACACTTGTTTTCTTTCCATGAGGGGCCACAAGAGAGATTAGTCATTGGTCCAACCTCCCATTGTTTCTACACCAAGAAAACTTCTCAATGCTCATAAACTTTGTCAATGCATCTGCAAGATTCTTCAAAGTGCCCACCTTTACCAACAACACCCTTTGGTCCTCAACCATATCCCTCACAAAGTGATACTGAACATCAATGTGCTTTGTCTTTGAATGATAAGCAGGATTCTTTACCAACAAAAATGCACTTTGGTTATCCCATTCTATCCTTATAGCTCCTTGTACCAACCCCATACTTGAACTCAATCTCTGCAACCAAACTTCTTCCTTGCTTCCATGTATTCTGCCTCTGTAGTTGAAAGAGCCACTAAAAATTGTCTCTTTCTCATCCAACTGACTACACCTCCAAACAGGTTAAATTCATACCCACTTGTAGATCTTCTCTGATTTAGATCTCCAAGCCAGTCTACATCAACAAATCCACAGATGTCTGAAACTCTATTGAATCCCGATCTTCCTTTGTAGCACAGACCATAATCACTATTGCCACGAAAATACCTGAAAACCCGCTTCAATGATGTCCAATGCTCCTTCCATGGTTTTGACATAAACCTGCCCAATAATCCCACTGCATGTGCAATGTCTGGTCTAGTACAGAACATTGCATATATCAGGCTACCGACTGCACTTGCGTATGGAACATGGTACATGTCCTCTTCCTCTTCTTGTGTCTTGGGACACTGTTCATCAAATAACTCTACACCGAAAGGAATAGGAACCTTCACTGGTTTACTATCTTGCATATTAAATCTCAAAAATGTTGTCTCGACATAGTTCCTCTAGTTTAAACAGAGCTTCATTTTTTCCCAATCTCATTTAATTTCCATGCCCAAAATATAGTTTGCAGCACCAAGCTCTTTCATGTCGAATTTGGAGGAAAATTGGGTCTTCAATTCTTGCATAATGTCTTTGTTATTTCCAATAAAAAACATATCAACCACATACAAGAACAAATAAATAACACGGTCACTAGTTAATTTAAAATACACACAGTGATCTGCTTTTCTTCTGGTGAAGCCAAGTCCCCGTATACATGTATCAAATTTTTTATACCACATCCTTGGTGACTGTTTTAACCCATCCAAAGACTTTTTTAACTTGCATACCAGTTCTTTCTTACCCTTCACTGCAAAGCCTTCAGGTTGCTTCATGTAGATCTCTTCTTCCAGATCCCCGTGAAGAAATGTTGTCTTCACATTCATCTGTTTTACCTCAAAATAAAAAGCACCAACAGCAGATAAAAGCAATCTAATAGAAGCTACCTTGGCAACAGGAGAAAAAATACCACCAAAATCAATTCCTGGAACCTGGAAATAACCTTTTTCTACCAACCGAGATTTGTATTTCTCCACCTTGCCTTCTACATTCATATTCTTCTTAAACACTCATTTGCTTCCAATGGGTTTCCTTCTAGCCGGAAACTCCACCAGATCCCAAGCCTCATTTTTGTGCAAAGATTCCATTTCATCAACCATGGCCTCTTTCCAGACTTTTCCATCCTATGAATCTAATGCTTCCCTGACAATTCTGGAATCATCTTCGATAATAGCTAAAGAAAAATTTGAACAGAAAGCATCTGGACTATAAATTTTTGGCTACCTTCTTTCTCGAACTAATATTCTCAAGAGCTAGAGTTTGTGGCTCTTCATCTTTTGATTCCTCCTCCTTTAGCTCAAAATCTATCTTCTCAGGTTCCTTTGGTAGGACTTCATGTTTAATAACATCTTTCACCTCTCTAAACACCACATCACGGTTGTACACAATCTTCCTTGTTTCAGAGTTCCAAAGCTTATAACCTTTTAAACCATCCTTATACCCAATAAAGATGCACCTTTCAGATTTATTATCCAACTTGGTTCTTTCTCCTTTGGAACATGTACATATGTATCCATCCAAATACCCTCAAATATGAAAGAGAGGGTTTCTTACTAGTCCATAACTCTTGTGGAGTCTTATCCTCCAACGTTGATGAATGTGATATGTTGACCAGGTAACATGCAATCTCCACCGCCTCTACCCAGAATTCTTGTCCTAACCTAGTACCACTAAGCATGATTCTTTCCTTTTCCATCAATTTCCTATTCATTCTTTCTGCGACTCCATTTTGTTGAGGTGTGTATGGATCAGTCTTTCATCGTGCTATACCACACTTCTTACAAAACACTTCAAATTCCTTCTTGCAAAACTCTCCACCGTTGTCTATCCTCAGTACCTTTATCTTCTTCTCTATCTGGGTTTCCACCAGAGCCTTAAATTCTTTAAAATTGTCAAAGACTTGAGGAAATATATCCATGTATTCCTTGAGAAGTCATCTGTAACTGATAAATAGTACACAAACTTACCCAATTATGGAACCGACACAAGTCCAAACACCTCATTGTGCACAAGCTCTAATATGTGTTTCGCCCTCTTAGCAAAAAAAGGGAAACTCACTCGATTTTTCTTTCCATATACACAATTTTCACAAAAATCAAAATCCAGAGAGAAATTATACATACCATTACCATGAAGTATTTGAAGGCCCTTCTCTCCAATATGTCCAATACTTTGATGCCATAGCATGGTATTTTCTCCAAAAACCACTAGATTTTCTACTTCACTTTCAAGAACCACATTACTGTTGCACCATTCAATAACATTGCTACCCTAAATCTTGTACAAAGTTCCAATCTGAACTCCCCACATCAATACCAGTGCTCCCCTAACCATCATGCAGGTATCTTTCTCAAACACTATTTTTAAACCTGCATCATCCAACTTGCTTATTGAAATTAAATTTCTGGCCAATGTTGAAATATTCAGAACACCCAGAAGTGTTCTAATCCTTCCACCTTGCAAGTTCAACTTGACTTTTCCACAACCAATGATTCTAGCCTTCCTGTCATCCCCTAAGAAGACATCACTGCCATCATATTTATCATATTCGCAGAACCACTCTCTGTGGGGAGTGAAGTGAATGGATGCACCTAAGTCAACCAACCATGCCTCTTGATATACATGTGTACTTGAAGAAGAATCCAAGTACACATACCCACCTTCATCTGAGGTGGTTTTTTTGCCTCTGCAGAAGGAGCATCATCAGATCCATTTCCTTTCTTAGGAGCTTTAGATCTACATAATTTTTTGAAGTTCCCTTCCTTTCTGCATTTCCAGCACTCCTTTACATATTTTCTTGGAGATTTAGATCTCCCTCTAGATTTAGATCTCCCACACAATGATTTGTTTTTGTTTTTTTCCTGGGACCGTCCTCGTATAGAAAAGGCATCACCATTCTGGCCCTCTGTGTTTTTCTGCCTCATCTCCTCCGACAGCATGGATGAGACTATTTCATCAAACTACAAGGCAGTCGCATTGCTACCTATTACAACAACCAGACTATCCCACGAATCTGGTAGAGAACACAACAAATTAATGCACTTATCCTCATCTAAAATTTTTATATCAACAAATAACAACTAGCATACCACAGTATTAAAGGCGTTTAGATGCTCTGTCACCGACTCTCCATCCTTCATCCTCAAGTTATACAACTTTTTCCATAGGAATGGTTTATTCACCATGGTCTTAAATTGGTACAAAGTCCCTAACTTGTCCAATAAAGCCTTCATCGAAGCTTCCCCTGATACATTAAACAATACTGAATCTGAGATACACAACAGTATTGTGCTCTTTGCCTTACAATCCAACTTCACCCAGTCTTCAGTTGACATTGTCGTTGGTTTAGTACTTGGATCTACTACGATCCATTGATATTTATCCACAAATAGATTCTCCATCTTGAGTTTCCACAACTCAAAACTCTGACCATTAAATTTCTCGATCTCTATCTTTCCACTGCTCGTCATCTTCTTTCACCACAAGAATAAATCTAGCAAATTTCCCACTAAATAGGATCTACCATAAGCCTGAACAAAAACCCTCAGCAACAAAGGCGTCCCCTTGAAGCCAAAACAACTCCAATACCAAATGTAGGTTTTAACCCTGTACAAAAATTACATGCATACGAATTCTAAAAATAGAAAATAAACAATGGTGACAGAATAAAACATAAAACAGATATACATATAGATTTTCCCCTGGATCCCAAAATCGAGACTACCAAATTGATTTTCATTATGTTCCTTTCAATGTCACAATACATATAGATACATGTTGAAGAATCATGTTGTAGCGGCTACAACCACTCTCCAAAATTTTGCCTTAGCCTCGTTTTGGAGCCTCTCTACTAGCCTTTCACAACAACATGTATTGCTTCTTCAAGTACTCAAGTTTCAGTGTTTTTCTTGTAGAAAGGAAGCATGTCTATTAGAACTTGATGCATCCCCCTCACAGGTTGTTTATTTGGACCTGGTCCAGCTGCAGGCTAAGGAGCTCCCTCAAGAAATTGCGCAATTCTGGAGGGAAACCAGCCTTCCCTACAGAAATTGTGCAATTCTGTCTGGCAGCCTGCTGGGCTACATAATTGCGCAATTCTACCAGTTCAGCTTCATCCAGAAAATTGTGAAATTCCTTCCAGCAGCGCTGCTCAGCCCTAAAATTGTGCAATCTTAGGCAGCAGTCAGCTACTCTGCCCAAAAATTGCACAAATCTCCTGGGCAGTCAGTCCAACTCCCTTCCAAAAATGTGTATTTTCTCCCAGCAGTTGAGCAACCTCATGCATGTGCAATTGAGTTGACTGGTTCCTTCCGGGACCAAGCAAACTGATTTACATGCATGGGATGCTTCCCCCAAGGCAACACGCTAAGGCATCCCTTGATTCAAGGATCTACTTTTAGCAGTTAGAGGTTGCAAGCAAGGATCATCTCAGAAACCTCCCACCAAGTGTCGCTCTTCCTAGATTTGTGGCATGCGCGTCACATCTTCGATTTTATCAAAACTCGTGAATCGGACACTACAAAGCTCATTCCAAACATAAAACTTGCAGATCTGACATCCCACATCACATTTAGGAGTCACCAGCACATTCAGCTCAGTTGTTTTTGCAGTAAGCGGCATGTCTTGTGTTACATTTCTGGCGCTTTTTGTGTTTCACTTTCTATGAATGTTGTCTGCTTGATTCTAGTGAGCGCTTGCTGTCGTTTTGATAAATACTAGCTTGTACTAGCACCATTTCAGTTTTCATTAACATCTCACTGCTATTGCATGCATGAAACTATTTTTCACGAACGGTCACCGATTCGGTGCCTTAACTTGCCTACATGCATGGTGTTCCATTTTCTGAATCTGTCATTCACCGTTTGCATGCACAATCATTCACTTATGCTTACACTCAGTATTGTCATGCATTCGCATTCACATTCACTTTCATTTTCCCGTCGGCGAGTCTGGGTAGCCTTGGCCCAGACTCTGCCTCACCAAGACAACATTGTGAAATCCTGAGAGGGAAGGATATGTCTTCCTCTTGAGAAATGCGCATTTTTGCCCAGTGACTATCCTCCAGTCTTGCATTGCGAAATTCCGAGGGATAGTGACTACTAGCCCAGAAAATTGTGCAATGCAATCACTAAGCCTGCAACCATTGCCAGTTGAGATTGTGCATTGCACAATTTTAGCAGTCAATATCCAGACTGGACTATGCATTGCACAGTTCCAGCAGTCAGTCAGCCTCCCAGTAGCCCAAACTATATTGTTCATTACGCAGTTCCAGCAGTCAATCAACCTCCCAGTAGCCCAAACTATGCCTTGCGCAGTCTCAGCAGTTAGTCTCCCAACCTCCCGGCGGAAATTGCACAACCTTCATGATCAATCACACAGGTATGTTGCAAGTCAGTTCTCAAGTTCATTTTGGTTTTCGACTGAAATATTACTTGCCATGAGTGTTGCCATGTCTCCGGGTATCATTAGTATTCATCTACCTCCCAGTTGTATAGGTACAATGGTTTCCAAGAGAGCATATTCAAAGACACCGTTCAAAGCACACTTGGAGATGCAGCCGATCAAGTGTCTATGGACTTGCCTACCCATGAAGACATCAAGTTGTTCGTAGACAAGGACATCAAAATATGATGGAAAAAACATCACAGCGAACAGCATCATGAACAGAAGTTGAAGGCAGCATACCAGATGCAATGAATGCGAGAGGAAGGTTGTTGAGAACAAAGAGGCGGAACAAAGTTGCAAGCTCAATCAGATCCACTGTTGATGAAAGCAACTTTACAGAGTCAGGCTATGAGGTGACGACACGACATGAAGATCACGGGAAGACAGAGAATGGAACAAAGAAGAAGTTGCATGTCTTAAAGCAGCAACTCAAGGAAGAACATGAGTTGCACAAACAAGCGAATGAGTTGCAGCAGGAATAGGAATAGCAGGGAGCGCAACATGCACTCACGGATGAAACTGCACCCGTACAAGTTATAGATCCATCCTAGCAGCTGGCACAGAGCAGACAAGGTGAGAAGTGTTATTGATCGCATGCAAGGGAATGCAGTAGCATGCATGTCATTGTGCGCACGCATGCAATCCCACCCATTCAGCACACTCACCAAGGCGAAGACAAGAAGCGATTCTGACTGGAGTTGAACATGTAGTTGACAGTTGATGCCCCTAACCACCAGCACACACTAGAAGATCAACACGGATATTATGCATCAATGTATTGTCGGTTCGACCACACCTAAGAAGACCATGCACATGCTAGCAGACGAGTTGTACGGAGGAGCCATACCAATGCAGCCAGATATAACAGAGGCAAGAGTTCGCTTTAGCAAGATGTCACCGTTAAGCACATGGACACCATCACGGACAACCAAGCTTGGCATCAACTCACCACCTTGATGATCACAAGCATGTCAAAGGTTGGTCTCACCACGATAGGACTGAGTGTCAGTGATTTCTTGCGTGGCTTACTCAAACTATTTTGTCTCACATGAGCACATCTGCATTGTAATGTAACGTCCTGTCAAGTGGAAGTTCAAGTGTCGATAGTTGGATGTAACAGTCATAAAGTAGATGAAGAGTCATGAGGGTAGATGAATTGTCAAAAAGGGGAATGTCAAGGGCCACACCACCCTTCGCTATAAATATAACCTCATAACTCATTGTAAAGGCTTTTGGTCATTCAAGCTTCTGATAAGACTATCTTGGAGAGAGCTTGGACATTATTGTAATGAGTCTTGGCTTCTCCACTGCGCAGAGCTAGTATATTTCTTTAGGCAGTTGTGGTTGTAACACTATCAGAACTAATGGTCGGACATGGATGTATTATATGACTAGAACTTACACTTCTTAATATAACAAGAGCCAGCGTGTTTCATGCATATGTTGTATTGTATTCTATGCTATCTGGTTTACTCTAAATGATATATGTATTGGTTTGCTTACGCATGCATGTATAGCTATCTGTCTATGTATGTATGAATCTTTCTGAAATGTGTTGTTGGTTTAACTATCACTTTGGATTTCTTGCTAACTTGCCTTCCATGTTGTGATGCATCTTCGCTCGTGTGTTCCCTTATTAACTGCTTTCTATCACAGGTTTCTAAGGAGCGCACTGAACTAAAAATGGGATCTTAAATCAATATAAAGGTATTACAGACTCATGTGTAGGAATACCTATATTACTTAGTGCAATGGACAGAAAAGATTGCGAATAATATAGACAATGAACAGTTAGAAAACATAACAGTCACACACATTAACGCGGAAAAATAATTTATCCGAATTGGATCCATCAAGCACTGTCAAAGAACCATGACCGTATCAGGTCGGGACAAATCTCTAAAAAATCCAAAACAGTGATCAAAAACACCCAGAACCAATGGCAATGGCAACCAGAGTGGAACAACGAGGACCTCGGTCAAAGCACACTGACCGAGGCCCATGGAGACTGCGCAGGACGTCAAAGTAGCCCCTCGGAGCCCCGGATCAGGAAAAGGAGGTGGATTTTGATGCGCTAGGTGAACAGGGCCAAAATGGAGGAGCCTCGAGCACACGGACGCATGGTGAGCTGGAGAAGGGCGAAAAGGCAAAAGCATTAAAAGTACAAAGGCGAGACCCGCGCTCCGAAAAACCGGCGGTATTGATCGGGGTGCCCTCAAACGGTAAGCGGTTCTGGAGAAATTGGAGCGATCCCATACATCGATCAACGCGTGGCAAGCGGAGGTGAGAGAAAATCGTCGTTGATCGCACGTTATCAGTCGAGCAAGTCAACCGAGCGGGACGTGCATATGGCGTCGGATCTAGAGGCCCCAAATCGGACGACTGAGATCGCGCCTGATGGACGAAGCGGAATCGACAAAGGAACACGCCGCATTTTAGAAGGATTTGGAATCCATTTAACCGCCACGGTGGAGGAAAGACTTCATCGACGATGTAACTGAAGAAACGAACCGACGAAACAGGCTGGCGCTATTTAGAGGAGGACATGTGGCCACTCCCTGAGTGTTCACGATGACGCCGAACAGGGAACTCCAAGCGCAACTGCAGAAGGTGAATCGACAGAGGCAGAAGAGGAACCGAACATGCATTGGAACGAATGGCTAAAAGCCATGAACAGAGACAAAATACACAGTCAAGTAGGAGAACAATCCGAGAGACGAAGAAAGAAGATAGAGAGACCAGAATCCTGAGAGGAGGACGAAATACATAGAGAAAGAAGACAATAAAGCAAGAGCAGGAAGAGACAAAGAGCCGAGCTGACCAGTGGCAACATCGAGCACCAGAGAGCTTGATAGATTCAAGCCATCCCATAGAGGAATCTGTCCAGGCTGAGCACCACATTGGGCTCTTGCCACTGTAGACCAGAAGGTCACAGAGCTAGTAGGACGAAGAAGAGTCTATGTGTTAAAATTGCCAACCAGGGAAAAACTTCATGTGGGTCATCTTATTCATGGCTGATAATATTTTTATTAGATTCCTTTCGTCGAGAGGTGTAGGATTTATATAAAGATTATCCGATTCCGATAAGTATTCATGGAGATATGAATTTATTTTGATTATAGAATTATTATCAAGCCGGCCTACAACTCATGTAGGCTCAGAAGCCCAA